>WOGN01009235.1:10975-21223 GCA_015342105.1 Leptinotarsa texana | reverse complement strand
CTTTGGCCAACCCCATTCAGGTGATAGATGCATTTTGAGCATTTCCATCAGTTCTGAGAGTTTCATCATTCTATCTCGAATATTACGAAAGATACGGAGGTGTTTCCATGAGAAGTGAGACACACTGTATTGACGTTTCACTTATATAGATCTTTTAACTTCTTCAAAATGACATCTATATTTGAATTAAAACCGCATTTGGCAAATTGACAGCAATAATAATCATTGTGCAGTGTTTGGTTGTCATGGAAACGCCGGTAAACGTTTTCATGGCCTAAATAAATGTTGCGCGCTTATCATCGACATCGCGTATTCAACATGGATACTGTACCGTTTCAATTTAACATGCAACAATTCATAGCTGCCTTGGGTTATCATATAACCAAGGAATTTTTTTTTCTCACTGTAATGCAGAATTGAGAAATTCTAAGTTCTGAACATACATAAGCGATGAAAGAAGTGGAACATTAAAATATATCAAAAATGCAATGAGATATATCCTAGATTCATATCAAAATTTGACACATGCCAAATTTTCACATAAATAAAGCGAGTCTGATTAGAGACACGCTCCACTCTACTTGATATTCCGATATATTCAACAAATTGTTAGAAAATTACTAATGTCAAAATTAAAATTGTTAATATATCAGTGTCAGTACTGGAAAAAATTCTGTATATACGTCGGCTGAGAAAGCTATTATTTACCTCGCACATTATTTTCCTCGGAGCTACGCACCTCAGGATATAAAAATACTCGGTAAATAATAGCTCACTTCTCACCCTAGGTATATAATATACTATTATTACTAGGTAGGACCAGTGTAGTTCGCTATACGTTTATTACAGCTACATTATTAATTTTAGAATTACAAAAATTGTTATTGTCTAAATTCCATTCCGCCCCGTATCTTCGAAATGAAGCGCCGTATCAAAAATCATCAGAGGACAAAATATCCTTTGAATAGTCTAAGGAAGAAATTTTTACCCCAAGTTTAAAAAACACCTTGTATATTATTATACAAAATATAAATAATGTACGACCGAAGATTTTGCACTACCATTACCTTGGCACTCGCATTACCATGGCAACCCAGGTATTATCCAAACATTTTTCGGTAAGGATAACATAGAGAGAATTATAGTGCTTGAGAAAAATATTATATTTTGACTTCACTTACCCACTTTGTACAAAAATCTTTGAGAAGTAATAGAAAATCATGTAGATGTGAATAACTTTTTCAAAAAGTTGTACCTACCTATTCATTCAAACTACTATATAAGAAGGATTGAAAGTTGTATTGGATAATTTAGAAAACACTTTTTATATGAATAGCATTCTACAAACTTTGTTCATGACAAAGAATTTCAAGAATGAGGTTTCAAGACGAACTAGAACGAGAATGTTTCCTACTTATTCATCAAACTCCAACTGCAGTTGCAGTTTCGTAAGAATGTATCATCTTTCCCACCAACCGATTTCCTGGAGACTTTGAAGTCCACTAGATACTCGTTAGGACAACAAAAAATTATTCAGAATTCTTGGAGTTCTTGTTGAATACTCTTCGCGAGCAAAAAATAGCAAAATCAATACTCCTGACTATTCTGGATTGTGTTTGTGGATCTTTTGCTGAAACAATCCTCACTTGTTCACTTTGTAGTAAATTTTCAAGAAATAGCAAAAACGCATGTGATTTTCTGAAACTTCAACTGGCGTTTCTTAATATGACTGATAACCAGTCCGTGCAATGCATGCCACAAATTAATAATAATTATAATAGGTCTTTATTCCTCACACATACAATACAATTAGTAACAGGGTAGATATACATTTGAGAAATCGCCGGAGATCAGATGGTATCATGTACTAATATCTCTGTTATTAACCTCAAGCGGTAGAAGAGTAATTACATAATAACTTTTTCTGGCCACTCCATCGGACATTTCATATATACAAGTTACTTACAATACAAGTTACATATACAAGTTACTCAGAGAAAATAAATAAAAGTTACTCAGAAGAAAAAAGAAAGAAAAAAACATACATTACCATAAGTCATTAGCGTTAGTTTTATTGATCCACTTAATGTGTTATCTCGAATTACATATGAGTTTGTGCAAACAATAAGGACTTTTTTTAAAATGATTCGATGTTTATACTCTTCAAACATGACATGAAACTCTGACGGAAGCACCAAACTCTTACGAAGGTTCGAAGTAGATGAACACTTCCATCTAGCAGTCAAGCAGTCATTGTTTTGGGCGTTGAATCAGGTCATTATTATTGCACATTGGTCAAAGACGAAACGGACTGGTTCAAGTTTGACGATAGTCGTGTCACTAAGTGTACTGGCGATGTCTTGAATGTATTGGAGTCTCTGGAGGCACCCTACATTTTTTTATGAAAGAGAGGACATTGGCAGATCAATATCTTCAGATGATGTGGTACTGCAGGTTTTTCCGGGTTTTCCTGCAGCTGTAAAAGCAAATGCGCCACTGGAATGAATGAAGTCGCCCCGTAGCGCCAATTAATTTTTCTTGTTTCATAATTTAATGATTTGTATTACTTTCTTCTTTATATTACAATATTTTCATTTTCATTTTAAACAAACTAGAAAATAAAATTACCAATTCTGATAGAACTTAACTATAGCCAATCAAACAAAAGATAAACTGTTCGGGCACATCGAAATCCAAATACAAACAAAAAATATTGTTGATACATATGAAAAAAATATACATTTAAAACATAGAAATGGATTCATTTATGTATTATTACATTGAAAACGAGAACATTTTTTGATGATGTTAAATTCAAAAAAATATACTTACCCTTCTCCTCTTATACAAACTGAACCGTATTTCTACAGTGAAAGTGAACATTTCAAGTGGAAGTGAACATTGTAAGTGAAAGTGAACAAGTAAGTGTTATTTTTCAAATAATTTTCAAAAAATTTGATTCAGCTATCATTCATTTGGGAGCAAAATAACAAAAGTTGTAAGTGCCAAAATTGATGCAAATTATAATTTCTTAGTGATATACATTCATATAAACACAACTTGCATTTGAACAATATCACTTACTATTTTATCACTTTAAACATGTTGATATTCACTGAAACTGTATTCGAAATATTTTCACAATAATCATTCGCGTATAATATAAAATAGAAACAAATGCACGAATGACTCTCTGGACAAAAGCTTACTCGATATTGTCGCTCATCGGTTACGGAATTTCCCTCACTTTCCGCGACCCGAATTCATTTTCTATCCCTATTTGTTGCACACTATCGCGAATAATTATTTTTTTTCGACAATATGACAATGTTCAGCGCCGTATCGTATATACGTACCCAGTAGATTGAATGGACTGACGACTATCAAATGCATAAGCAGAAAATTTTCTGTGAAGATTCCTGAAGACAGCTTTTGGAATATAATCCAACGCCCTTCGTGGTATTAGCCAGGGAGTAGTTGTTTTCTGATAAGCGTCAGTCCATTCAACCTGACTTGAACGTTTAAAGTTCATTTCTTTAGATTTGTTTACTGCTAGTCTTCAAGCATAGCCCACTGACTAATATAAAAGTTTTTCTTCCTTATTCAGAGAAATCGGGCAAATTTCGGATATTGTTGGTTAGTTAGTTAGTACCTCGTCAACTAGATGGAGTGACATTTTTGATGTTCGACGACGAATGAAATACTCTGAAAGAATTTCTATTTTCTATTATGGAATATCATTTACTTTAGGTGGATGATGGTCACTATCTTGCACTAACGAGTGGCTAAGGAGCCCAAAACCTGTCTGCATTCAAAGTTCATTTCTTAGATTTGTTTACTGCCTGTCTTCAAGCATAGTCCACTGACTAATAAGAAATGTCAGGAGTTAATTGGTTTCTGTGGCCGTTATGAGAACATTCTGCTGAACAGGTTGGAAATCGCAAGAAATTAGAAAAAATAAATATATTCTCGTAACACTAAAGTGTGATTTTTTTAAAAATAAATGAATAATTGAATAGTGATTTTATCTTCTGATAATTTTTTGTACGAATACCCTCATAGTTTGATCCATTAAACTCCATTGAGTCGAATTGAAGAGGGGATATTTTTAGAAAACATTGGTTTTCTAGGAAAAGTCTGACTTTCTATTTTCTCACATGAAATAAAAACTATAACAATATTTAACAAATTTATGAAATATCTGAAAAAATACTTACTAAACATAAAAAGATCAGAGGTACATTGGTAGATGGAATATAACAAATGATTTCAAATAGAAAATGAAATAAAAATGGTTATATAGCTATCGCCCAACCCGTGTTAGGAATCACACGTTAAAAGGTAAGACCTCGTTAATCCTTAGCTCGCACAAGTTTCGATTTCCGAGGGGTACGACAACTGGTTAACGGAAAAACATATTTTAAACAGATTTAAACATTCTTTATCTATATCTATACCTATTCATATATTTGTATCATATAATATTTATGTATAATGTGTAATCTATGTGCAAATAAAATTATTATTTCATCAGTTCGCACTTCCATTGTCTAATCTAACATAAAATGATTTGAAACCCTGAAAAAAACAATTACAAAATTAATAAGGTTAACCGAAAATAACAATTTTATTAAACAAAAATTCAATTTACTAAAAATTAACATACAAGCTACAACCAAACAAATAAAATTAAAATATTAATAAAAGCTGAAAAAATAAAGATTAAAAAAATTATTATTAGNAAATAAAGATTAAAAATATTATTCCAAAAATGGAAAACAAATTGAAAAAAAATTAAAGAGGTTTCAAACCAAGTTATGTCACGAAGTTTCGATTGTTAGTATCCACAATCGTCTTCGGGTGATAACTGTTATCAAATCATTTTATATTAGATTAGACAATGGAAGTCCGAACTGATGAAATACACCACAAAACATTGTCAACCACCTTCAAACAAAATTATTATTATTATTATTAAAATTTCTCTTTATGAAGATATGTAGAACATACACAGAAGTATCTTTCAGATACAAATTGAAAGAAAAAACCCTTATAAATAACTATTCTCTCATGAACATTGAATCACAAAAAATCGATTCGAAAAAACACTCAATTTTTTCATCAGTTCCATTCCCCACGTTCCCCCACTTGCGTCGAGTACCTGTATCTTGTCGTTTGTCGTAGACAAAGCAACGTGACTCATATCTTTGAGAACGGAATGATTACAAGAATAATAAATGATGATTAACAAGAAGTAGATAAGAAAGAAGTTCTCTGTGTCCTTGCCGATCGTACCGCTGACGGTACCGAAGAATTCTTGTCTCACGCTACCTCACGCGTCAACCGACGGTACTGTCCTGTCCTTCAGCATCTTCGCCGTGTCCCAAACAAATCACCAGACTTCATAGCCGGGGAATTTGGATAGGAATGCAGAAATCCCGGGGCTTATGGGAATTCTAGCGATTATGGGAAGATCGACTGTTTTATGAATCAGATTAAAAAAAGATAGAAATAAATCAAATAGTTTCAGGAACTAATAGCTGTATTTTCACCTCCAAATGTTTCAGGTGAATTAACAACTTTTTGTGTATCTACATTCGTAATTCACAATGTCTGAGATATCATTTTTCCTTGCTAATGATCGGGTATTTGCAGACCAGTTGATCGCGTTCAAAGTAATCATGATTGACAAAAGCCCGTATTTCGTGACATTGATGGCATTACCTTAACTTTTTGTATACTTATACTGATAAACTTTTCGAAGACGATGGTCAAAAAATGGTAGATTATATGGTAAACACTCCACCCCCACTTTTGAGTATGAGCAATTGTCGAATTCTAGATTGGAAGGAAACCACCATCTAATTTCATTTATTCAGGTCATGGAGTAATGGCCATAAAAATTAGTTATATCTCTAATGATCAATGTGCTTCGGAAGTCACTGAGGTTGATTTATCTGGCATTTTGTATGTAGTCGTATATGTTTCCTTTCCAATGACAAAATACGGCTCAACTGAAAAGAATTGTCGTCCCTAAAAATTTCCTTTGTACAATTTACAATGGCTGATGCTACCTTTTGATAGTGTCCTAGTATGCTGAATATCAACACAACATTTGGTCCTGATGAAAAAGATGTCATCATACTCCAAAGATGTGCCAACAAATTTACTCCACGATTTTGTGAATTCTTCAACCTGGATTTTTTCTTCTCCTTGAAAGACCCAGTTAAACGTAGACTAAAAAGAAGAACCACGAGAAATCATCTAAATAATTACAGACCAGTGGCTTGACAATCAGTGATTTTTGAAGTTATGGAGAAAACTGTAAATCAACATAATTTTCAATGTTTCGATTCCTTCCATCTCGAATTGTTGCAATTGATATTTCCGTGTCTTGCATATTCAAACTGAATAAAAGTTGATGTTATGGCTTGCCAGACCTCTGTTCGTGGCTTTTCAACTTTCTCAGAAGTTGCATTTGAAAGTCCTTTCCCAGATATCTTCACTATCAATGCTCTGACTTGCCACGGGAGGCGTTAGAATGCCTCTCCAAGGTGAAGAGTCACCCTTTGAGGTTATAGTCCTCTTAACGACGACTTAACTTTAAGGTGTTTGTGTGTATTCATGTCGAAAGGAGGTTTAACTTCCGAAACGGTGTATGGCAGAATGACTCTGAGATAATTCAGTTTCACTACCTCTCCCTGAGCAGGTCAGCAAACGCTCACGACGATTCACTCAAACCAGTGACGAAAAAGACTTGCATGGCTGAATCTAATATAGGGGTGACTGACTCACAGATGTTACTGTGGTCATTGCGGGAATCTTGCACCATGAACATCCGACAACTTCTAGATCCACCAATCAACTTCTCTTCAGTATGCCATTATGACTACCTGATAGTACATTCTAGAAGATGGTCGACAGGTAGGAGTCGAGAAATGAACATTGCGGCCAGGAGGGCTCCAGGTTACCAGAGAGGACAAAGAGTGCTCTTCTGGCTGGTTGGTGCAGATAGTACCCTGGAGTCATGGAAGGCCGTCTCCCTGGTATGCGTAACAAAAGACCCACTTCCCAAATCGCATATTTGTGTTTCCTATTTTCCTGCCAGAAGTAATCAGAGACTGGCCGTCTGTCAAATCCTTACTGGACTGAGGAAAATATACGATAGACTGCCAATCTTGGAGTAAATCATTCTTCACAAGGAAATTTGCACCCTACTAGGAGAGCTCATACTCTGTGTCTGCCCTGACATGAATCAGACCTGGTTTTTTCTGCCCTGACCTGAACCAGACCAGGTTTTTAAGCATTTAGCGAAGTCCCACTCTTGCCAGATGACATGGAAGATCATTCACCAAATAAGGTAATCTGCTTGGTTGAGAATTAGGACTTATTTCAAAAAGGTGTTACGTCAACGACATTGTTATCAATTTTACAGGAGCAACATTTTCACTTTCTGATGATGACACTAGTCTCACCATGAAGATTTATAGTCACTTCTTACCTCTTTACAAGCTATTGTAAATGACATGATCCACAGGCTTAAAGCCAACTCTTTCTAAAGATAGGTAAAACTCAAAGCATTTTCTGCATACTTACAGGCAAAAGGAAGATACAGAAACCGTTGTTAATGGAGAAACTATACGATGTATTTTTCAAAATTCTCAGCTCAACACCTATTGAAACAAAAACCTAGTTAAGCCGAATAAATACGATTGATAAAGTTACCAAAATAGTTTACTACGCTTACTTCCATATTATCTTACAAGTAGGTATAGAGTCTTGGAACTCATCTGTTGATGTAACGTCTGTATTCCTGATACAAAAGCCGGCAAATAGAACAGTTATGGTTTGAAACATAGAGACTCATGTTAGCATTACATGGCAAACTAGAAAATGTCCACCCTCATCAACATATACATATAAGGTATCACTTCTAATTCATAAAAAACGAGGATCTTTTTACGCCCAAAAAATCTAATTCATAGGTACTGTGTCAATCTGTCATTCTACCGAACTACTAGTTCAACAAAACACGCAGGGGACTTTATATACTGGTAAAAAAAGTTATAACCATATTGAAAAGTCACTGAAAGCATACAATATTGATAAGTTACAAAATTTACTGGAAAAATTATTGCACCAACAGGTATTCTACACGCTCGATGAATTCTTTGAAAGCAATTGATAACTTATCAATATTTATTCATATTTCATATATGTAACAAGCAGTTAGTCATGTTTTCCCTAAGATTCATGCATGATTACCATTTACTCTGAAATATGTTGTAGGGAATGTTATATTTGTATTTTAAGAAATAAATATTCTATCTCTCAATCTATTTATTTATCCATCCAATGGAAACTACCAGAAATTCAATATATAGCTTTATTGACAACAGTGTTCTTGTCTTTTATTTTCTTTTATATTCACGAATAAGAGTTACTGACAATAAAAAAATTACATCTCAATGAAGATATGGAAAAAGTATCGACTTGAAGTGACAGGAAGGACATTAAATTTAATGCTGAGGAAATCTAGGCATCAATTTTCTCCAAAACGGTAATTATAGCAAAGCATACGGTTCCAATAAATTTGTCGAATAATTCTTTCGATGTTAAATGATTAGCGATATGTCTTGGCATGTTGCTTTCGAACTATAAAATTGTATTAATGGTTTATAAAGCATGGCCTGAGGTAACAAGGGTATCACCATTCACTTGGTTGGTGAGATCGCCAAGCAATCTTGATAGTCTGCAGCTCTTAAAAGGTTGGGGACTTTATACTATTCTACAGATACTTCCACAGTAAGTGTTTAATTGGCTCAAGCACAGAGTTTCATCAACACAGTATAATGTTATTAAAAAAGAATATAAGAAATGAAGATTTATGAACATTTATTGCAGCAAATTTTAAACTGACTGAAACACATGATATTTTCCTGACATGAAAAAGCCACATTCAGCAGAATAGAAACATAGTTGACTCTGAGTGATGAAACAACCAGATACAAAATTGACAAGTCACTTACAAAAGTATGTTTGTTTTTTCGATATTCATGTAATTGGTATAATAATGGAATCGGAATATGAAATTTCCGAGAATGTTAGGTTATATTAATCTATATATATTCAATAAGCTCGATTTTACGACCTCTCTTACAATCACCATGATCATCATTGATATCTATATCAAAAGATTTGAGTATATTCGTGAATTTCTGCTGAAATGATTCTTCCCCAAGATTAATACCAATATTTTTTTGTAGTTCATACTATAGTACAATTCCAAAATAGTAGTCTGTACATTTTCAGAAATATTATTGCATTAAAATGAAAAATTGTTGTCAAGGTTGTGATTCTATATATTTTATCATCATTCCTTCTAATCTGTACGCTACTGCAAGAGGCAGATTAAGGCAAAAACATGAGTCATTTCTGAGAATTTAGTGCCTACTATTTTGGAATTATAGTATTATTACAAAAATATTTATGAATGATGTCTTAATATCGAAAAAAATTCCTCAGAAAAAAACGAATAGACTAGATATTTGAAATTTATACCGACATCCATAACATTTGTTTGTTTTTGCCTGTCATAAGAGCACTATATACCTTTTTATATTTTTGGGGAGTCTACGCCTCTGAAGAACTCATGGCTATTCACCAACTGATGGATCAATTAAAGGTTACTTATTGTTTCATGTTGAAACTTTGAGAGCAAATTAATAATCGTGTTTCTTTGAACCCTTATCTCGATTCAGATGACATGACCTCATTTATATGCCAGTTTCTCTAGATAGTATTGGTACCGTATTGATGTAAAATAGGAAACTTCAATAGATAATATTAACGGAACTACCTGACGGAGGAAATATATCTCTATATGTTGAGCTGACTTGAAATTGTTTTGTCAAATCATTATTTTTCAATTTCGTATTTCATATATGACCTGAGTTTGGGTTCAAAATAACCAAATGTGATAAATTAAAAGTTTTATGATGTATATATGGAATAAATGGAATTCTGCTATTCAAACATTCGATTTTGATAATGAACAAATGTTTGAGAGAAAATAGTACAATATGTTCATTGACTACGTTATATTTTTCGACGACCTACTTGAAATATGACTCATTTCGCTCTGTAAACTTAGACACAAAATTGGATATTTGGCACTAGTGCGAATCATACAATTTTTTCAGTTTTCTTTTGTACAATGTCATCCAACTATGAAATGATAGATTTTAA
>WOGN01009235.1:0-10914 GCA_015342105.1 Leptinotarsa texana | reverse complement strand
AGAAGTAAATAATTGGGCAAACGAAACAACGAAGGTATTGATGCCAGAAAAATCAAAACAGAATGGCGTACGATAATTTTATGGCATGGAAACAAAGAAGTAACGCAAAAAGCGTCAAATAACCCGATCTATTGAACAAGCAACAACCTTCTCAACAGAACTATTCGAAATCATATCAGACCCTAGTACAAGATCGACAAGTTCTACTACAGTTTCGGAAACTAATAATATGACAGGAATTAATAAACCACCTATTCAAAGTTTGATGATTTGTAAGTAGGTATAATACAGTCACGCGAAATTAAAATCTTACATTATATATGTTTCTCATGTAGGTCGTCGGAAAAGTATAGTGTACAGCTCGTGCGGGAACTGAATATTTCATACTCGTGGTTCATTATCTTGCCAAACGTATAAAATAACTTACTTTCCACATTAGTTGCACAATGTATTATTGTAGCAGGTCAAGTATAATAGACACAAGATTTTATGAAAAAATAGATAAACATTGAAATACCGTATAGACTGAAAATATGAGATACGTATGGCTAATATACACATATATATATATATATATATATATATATATATATATATATATATTTGCCACATATACATATAAGTATACAGAGTGAGGCACCGAAAACGAAACAGATCGAATATCTTCAAACAATTTGAATAGGGAAAATAGTAAGTGTGACACATCATTAAAAAAGTAATTTCATAAGGAACTCGGCCCTATCCACATTCGTTACCTAACTTTCCTTTTTGATACCCTTTTGCGGGAAAGAAGCTGTTCCGTATTCCAAATTATTCATTTGCAAGCTAATTTAACATGAACTCGATGATAATGCATTAAGGAATGTTTTTAAAGGAAAAAACAAAATGACAGATAATTATGGTCCGATTCGATTCAAAATTGATAAGTGGTGGTTTTCAGGGTCGGAAATTATGATTTGTTTGTCAATGCAAAAAAATAATATGGTGGCTACAAGATGGCGGACGAAATTTGTAATTAAGGTCCGTTTCCAATCAAAATTAGTATGTGTGGAATATCAGAGACTGATATTAGGATTGTTTTATCGATGCAAAAAACAAGATGTTGTGTTTTTTTCAGAAAACACTGAAGAATTTTTGTGTTGTATTGAAAAAATATTTGAATTTTCTTTAACAATACTGTGGAAGTTGAAGGCGTAGTATCTGCTGGATTAAGTATAGGTGTAGACTCTGTACCCATTTGTTGAATAACTTTTTCTTTGCCTTCCATTCTCCAATTATTATTTTAAAGATTTTTAATCAGCTTATTACAAATAATCCCTAGCTTGTTCACCTTTTCAATAACACTACCTTCTGCTTGAGATTCCTTAGATTTTTCCCGATTGCTGATTTTGTAAAGAAGTTCTGTGAAATCAAAGTCTTGGGAATTTATCATTCCAAGATACTTCTTAAGAATTTCAGCCTCCAGCAATATTTCCATGTCAGGAACAGTTCCACTAGGACTGACATTGAAATATGCTCTCGCGAAAGGTTTTGAAGTAGTTTGACCAAGGTTTTATCCAATGCGTAGTAACTTTTCACTTCTTGGGGTCACCAACTGTAGTTTTAAAACTACTTTTTAAAAAACGTTTTTAATTGAAGTTAACGTGTGATTCCTAACACGGAAGATTCACGTGTAAGGAATCACACGTTGAAAGGTAAAACCTCATTAGTCCTTAGCTCGCACAAGTTTCTCAACTTCTGAGAGTTGTCGTTTGTATGGGAGCGACAGCTGGTTAACGGAAAAACAGATTTTAAACAGATTAATTATTTTCTATATTTTCCTATATTTTCTAAACAAAATCATCTCCTAGCAACACCTAGCATATTCCATTTGAAGGAAATTGTAGGGCACTACAACTTAGTGATCTTCTGAGATTCCTCTACAAAAATAGTTGACTATAGTTTTTTGATTAGGTAATCACTATGTTTCATCCATTTAAGGGACTGCTCCTGAGTAATGCCTAATAGTTTCATAGAGTAATTTCGGTTCAAAGTTCTGTTCATAGTAAAAGTATGTTTTGGATTTTAGCTTCATTTTGTGTTCCTTCATTAGATATGAACCATTCAGTGATATTTGGCAAAATTCTCAAATCTTCAACAGTCAAATTTATGAAATTTGGATCCAACAGATAAAAAGTAGTGTTGTTTGCTTTCGTAAAGATCATTAGAATAGGATATAGAAGTTCCTTCTATTATCCCATTTCGGGTACTGGGTGAAGTTTTTGACAAGTAGTTGTGGTACATGAAGAAGGTGTATTTCTTTCATTCGAGTGATTATTAGGGCGGTAATAAAAAATATTTGATGGCTATCAAGTTACTGAAACTCTCGTGAATACCGAAAAAAAAATAATCCAGAATGTTAGATAAACGTTACCTGTCAAAATATTACCACAAAAATGCAGGTCTATATTTCATATTTGAAAGTTGACTGATGGACAGATTTTCATTATTTCTGTAAATGAAGAAGAAACAGCATAAAATGGAACTTTGAAAGTTTGAATTATTTACGTATATCTCCGGAACAGAAAAACTTGAGTTGGTTTTGAAGTTTTATTTAATAGTGTTCAAATATATGCAACTGTCAGAATTTAGACTACTCTCTTGCCGTTTACAATATCCCTCATGCCTAGATTATAATTTGAATTAGTCTTGTATATTTTCAATTTCCTGTATAACAGAAAGTGAAAAAAAAATAAAAATGTTTTGAATCAGTTAAGCAAGTAATTTTTGTGCCAAAATTTCTGATTTCAAGTCTCTGCACTCATTGCCAGGAATCACTTCTGTTACAGAATCATATTCGGATAATACAGATAACAGGAAATTATTTTTAAGCCATTTATGTAATATTTGAGGGTTTGACGGAAAATTTTGTGTTTCGTGAAATATTTCTTGAATTAATAATTCGTAGTCATTTATTCGACAATATCATCGTGCTAGGGGTCGCACATTAAAAGGCAAGATCCCATCAATCCTTAGCTCGCACAAGTTTCGACTTTGAGGGTTGTCGATAGTTGGTTGACAAAAAAACAGATTTCAAAGAATTCTTTGACAGATTATGTTTTGTGACATTTTGGAGTGAAACCGTTAAAGTTATATAAAGAGGTCAGTATTCCTGTTAACTCTTCCAGAAGAGGAGCTAGATTTATATAACTTCCTAATTACAGAGAATATGCAGAGAGAGATGGAGATATTAACAAAAATATTTAAAAAACGACAGAAAATAATATTCTGATGTCGAGGCTAAAGATAGATAACATACAATTTTCATTTCTAAAATTAGTGACTACGTCGATAACAACTAGAAAACTTCCAATAAATACTAATTTCACAAACATCCCTGCTTGAATCCAGTTTTTATGTTTACCAAGACACTACGAATGCGTTTTGGCCTTCCATCTCCGACAAACCTCTTGTTCAGGGGAAGGTTGAAGGTGAAACTCTCGATAGAATCATTGACACCCAATAAATACAGATAAAAGAATTGTTTAGCACCACCGAAGAAAAAATACAAATAAAAATAACATTCGTGAAACTGGAAGCCGGCGATATAAATGTTCAACAAACATCTCGAGGCAGGGTATTGTCTTTGCCTGTCCATCCTTATCTCCGGTGGGATCTGAAACCCTTTACACCAGCATAAATTGTAACAGATAATCGCTATAACGTTTTGATTGTCAACAAAAAATCGGTATTTCTCGGAAAGCTCGCGATAAGAATGGTTCCGAACGAGAAAAATTCAAAATTATACGACACGGAGGTCACTTCTTCAGTGGATCATAAATTTTCATTAAACAAATCACCAATTTGTGTCGCCGCCGACATTTAATTTTATCTCGTATATTAATAAGGCGTGGAAATTTTGTTTCGTGTACGATTTTGACGAATGATGTTGGAATGTGCGAAGCATTTACGCTACTGAAGGCGTGAAATGGGTGCTTAAATGAATTTTCTGCTACACGTAACTTGAAATTGAGCCGTTCATTAACCGTTTTGTTTGAAAGAGAGCCTAAATTAGCTGAGTTCTCAAGATTTGTTAAAAAAATGTTTTTATGTTCCTAACGTTTTTCTGATTCGTGCTACTCAAGTGACACAGCCTTCAGAAATCGAAAAATAATTGTTTCGGGTATTACAAGCCTTTCATTTCCACAATTATCTTTTGGAGATTATTGAATAAAATATTGTTTTACCAAAATAAACCTCCCTTTGAACATCCTGAACAATATGGCCAAGCCCACAAGATACGCGTTGAAAGATAGTGACAACGGTCAGTTGGAATAATAATCTCGTGTTATATGTATATATAGTGGTACTATGTTGCCATATCGCTTCTATTCCAATTTTGACAGAATCAGAATCAACGAACTTAGGCGTGCGCAGCGTTATAGAACAGTGCTTTCAAAAAATTGTTCTACAGCGCCATCTAATGGTCAGTTACAGAAAAATTGATAGCCTAATAACCTTCTCTATGAAAATTACTTATACATGTCAAGTTTCATCAAGATCGGTTGAGCGATGTAGAAGTTTATCACTTATCAATCAACCAACCAACAAACATCCATTTTTATATAGTAGATGTACATCGCTAGTGCGGTATGCAAGAAAATTCTGTGTGGTGAAAAAAATTTACTCACGACGAAAACAAATATTTAGTGCACCACAGAAAAACAAGAAGAGAATAATGATTTTTAATTAGAAATAAAAAAGTTCATTAGCGTAGTGCAACTGCAAGGGTAGTACCTGTAGTACCAGCAAAAAAAAATACATAGTCCTCACTTCAAATTCCAAATGAAAAAAAAATTAAAAGGTTTCAAAACAATTTTTGATGGTTTCAACAAATGGGTTCATTGTCAACTTTTATCAAAAATAATCCCTACTTGCAACGAATACATAAAAATGTTATGAACGAAAATAATAAAAGATCTTATGAATCATTGAGGAAAATATTGAGAGAAATTGGATGCAGAAGGAGAAAAATAAAAGACTCTAGAAATTTAGTTATAGAAGAATCAGAAATCCTGCATTATTAAAAGAGGATAAGTTCGACCAGTGATGAAAATATTGGAAGACAAAGACGTAGGAGAAGAAAGTGGATTTGTAGAACTATTATTTGAAATGCAAATCCAATTGATTACCACAGTGAAATTTATTACGAAAATTAAAGGAGATGGTGTCAAGGAATATTGCCAATCTTCCTGGAATAGGTCTTCTGGTTAGAAATAATGCTCCATACTGAAATGGCACAACATATCAATCAAGAAAAGAAGAAATGGAGGAGTGGTTAATATACAATTCATAATCGAATTAAATTCTGTAATATAACCATTACCTGTACTCTTGACCTAAGTTGTCGGGATTATTAAATGGGTTAACCAATTATACCAGTGAAATATTTACAAAAGAGGATTATTCTTCAGATGTATGGTACGGTTAACTGATATTCGATGACTATTCGATGGTATTAAATACCATTACATGATTAGATTTCCACGAAGCAGTTTGCTAAATCTAAACACGTGTTCCACTATACAAAAGCTTCTGAACCACTTGCGATGCTATCGCTGAGCTATAGAGAATTCTGAACAGAGCCTAGGTTAGCCTCAAAGGAGATTTGTAACTCTAACATATATTTGGTAAAAGAACAGATACAATTGCGGTTTTTTTTAGAAATAAAAAATGTGGAAGGGGCATTCAGACCACATGCCAGCTTTTCTAATTTCCTTTTTAATGCCAAAGATGAAGTGGACTTGATAGAGAAATCTGGAGTTTATATGCTTAAGTGTCTGGAGTGTAATAGTGTTTATGTGGTCGAAATTTCTCAAAATGGCATGCTAAACATGAAAGGTCCTTCAGACTAGATGAAAATTATTCCACTTTTTCAAACCATTCCTTGGAATGTAACAACAAGTTCCTGAATATGAACGATACTGAAATTTTGCAATATGCAGGCAAGGATTGAAAACTCAATTATTTGGAATCCTTGGAAATTCATAAGAATTGCGGATGTAACATGCTAAATGATCAAATCGACCTAGTTTACTCACCGGTTTGCAAATTAGCGTACCCACATTGTCACGGAGAAACAGAATTCAGATACTAAATTAAGTTCTGTACCTCTGTTATTAATTACAGTGGTGTTCAGATATATAAATTAGCAATTATTTTCAGTTTATTGTGTTAGTTTCAAAATGTTCTTATAGGACGAAATGTTAGTTACAAATAAAAGTGGTAAAAAAACATAGAAAGCTTCATTTCTCATTCTTCATCAAATGAAAACCTGTTTTCAACATCACATGTTTCGTTTGTTCTAGTTTTCCCGTCATCTTCTTCTTAATACTCTTACTGACATTTATCATAACCGTTTCTCTTGCTTATCTCGATCTCGCTTTCTATGAGCTTTTTTCATGAATAGCTTTCGAACATACGATTATTTTTCTCTCTTTCTCTCTGTTGCCAATGATTCAGTTGTTTTAACAACATGAGTTCCCTTTTTTCTTTCTCACCTCTTCTTCCGCTCCTTTCTTCGTTTTCTATTTTAATCCTGTCCTTTTTTCGACACCTCCATTCTACTCGTTCTACTTTTCATCTCCTTTTATATTCAGGTTTTCCTGCTTTCTCTCTCAATTTATTGTCTCCTAATTTGTAATCATTTCTCAGCTTGTTTTTTCGCATTGCCTTCGAATGCTACAGCACTCCTGCCTTCATAGCGATCATTTTCAATAACTTTATTAACTCTTTTCGAGCCCTGAAGAAGAATTTAATTAGATTCGAAACGTCGACAAGAAAATAATTGCTTCTTAAGAAAAAATTGTTCCTGTTACCCAACCGACCTATTTTCAGTCTAAAGTTGATGTTTTCAAGAATTGTTGAATAAAGAAATAGAGGAGTGTGTTTCAATGCACTCTGTCTCACTGTCAGTCAAAGCTAAGTAATGCTTCACACTCGCAGCCTTAATTACTGGAATACGTCTACCGTATCTTTTCGTGAATATAAATGATGTTTATGGAACAGACTCATGTTATCAGTCCGGAACTTACAAATTACTCGGAGGAATTCAAAGTGAACGTACCATTTGGTGCAAGGGTTGAGTGGAAACAGTTTATTCTAAACGAATTCGATGGCTACAAAATTATGGAATTCCTTGCGATATTTATTGATAGCGGAAGAAATATTTAGGAATTTTTTATGGCCTGAGGCTGGAATTTCTGTCATTTCATGGATCTGTTTTGTTGAACAGTTCACAATGAGACAGAATTTTTAGTTTTTGAAATATGTATGATGGTGAGGGTTTTCATGAATTTGCATAAAAGTTTTTAATTGTAATCAATTGATATATGCTTCAGAAATTTCAAACAGTGAAAAACATTATTCTTCTCTCATTTGCAAATAGTATACAATTTGAGCTCGACTTTACTTTAAATTTAAATTAATTCTTCCAAGCGTTAGCGTCGACTAGTAGTCGACTACAATCACAGTAATTCTTGTAATAGACAAAATGGTTAAGACTTTCGCGGCCTTTTGAAAGCCGTGGATTTTTAGAATTTCTTCCTGACGTTTCGCTGGCGCGAGTGGCTAGCTTCCTCAGATGTTTATACATCCTGAGTTAATATCTCTGGATGACTGATTTTAATGGCTGCGTAACGAGTATTTATGTTGATACCTCGGTTAGTTTGGTGTGCTAATACCTGTACCTCGGTTAGGTAAATTAAGTAAAGCGTATTTATGTTTGTTTTTTGATAACAAAACACAAGCACAGGAAAATCCTGAAGGCGCTTTCAGAGCGGTGCCTGTGCGAAAATAGCGATTCACATTGGATTTGAATCACTGGTGATTGAATCCATTCCTCTAGCTTCCTCAGCTAGTTTATTCCACATAAACGCAGTTTCCCATATGAAAGAGTTTTCAAACAGTGAAGTCAAGGTGTACTGAGTTGAACCTCAAAACGATGAGCAGCCACAGTTCGTCGTGTATTTCTGATGTGTACCACTCTTGGTGGAATCAAATGTGCCAAGACACTTGAACACCTCCCGTGAAAGTCTCTTTAGAAGAGAGATAAGTCCCAACCTTTCTTCTATGTTCCAGGCTATCAAGGTTGTAAGTGATTTTCGCGTCTCCAATCAGGCCGACGACTCTTTTCTGGATGGAATCCAGCAACTTCAGGGTATGTTTGGGGTCAAAGCTCCATGCATGAGAACAGTACTCCAAAGAAAGTCTTATCTGAGCTTTATAAAGCATCAACAATTGCTGAGGTGTGTATAGATTTCTGATTCGGAATAGTAGTGGAATTGTGGATTTTGTAATGTTGTGCTACCGACCAGAAGGATCTAAACCCGTTAGGATTGGCAAGCAGTTTACTCCTAATTCTCTGAATGTGAAGTTTTATGCTTTCATTCATCCTGAGTTTGTTTATTCTAAGAATTAACAAATCTACTTCGGTTTTCGGCACTGGGATTTTAGTGCCACTGCCGGTAGGGGTTGGAGGCGACAGCTTGGTCGTAATTTTTGTTGAACCAAGGTGTGACGTTATAAGGTTGTTTCATTGAAAAATAATTATATGCATTTATGGATGATAGAATAACTTCCGTGACATCAGAAGCACAAGTCGATGGATCCTTAGAGAGAAAACAAACATCTAGACAGGGGAAATTTTAGAAATGGTCTTGAAGATCCTCCCATTCACCTGATCTGTAACGCCAAACTTTGCGCGGCTTATATTGTTCCCCAACATTCATCAGGTAATTTATTCAACACTAAAATGAGTTTGTGGTCAGAAGATCCCAACAGAGACCTTACGGTGACTGTGTAAATTTCTGGTTTGGTTGTTAGGTATAGATCCAGAAGCCTGATAATACCTGTACCAGTATTTGTTAAATTGTCAATAATGTTCGTTGACCTCTTTTTGCTGATTGCTATTCTTCAATTTCTTAGAATGGGTTTCCATATTCAATTGATGTTCACTGTTTCTTTTTTCGTGGTTTCCTTCGCTGAGTGCGTGTTTTGACACATGTCCGTTTGGCCTAGTCTGCAGTTTCTTTCATGTTACTTCAGCCTTGATCCCATGGATCTTTTGGTGGTTCCGATGTATACTTTTCCAAAAGTGCACGATATGCCATAAATCTCTGCTGTTGATAGTGGACCCCTTTTGTCTTTAACCGACCTGAGGCATTGGTGGGTTTGAAAACCGTTTTGATGTTGTGTTTCTCCACGAGTTTTCTGTATGTGATCCTAGGGATGTAAGGTAGATACGCATGTGTAACCATCTGAGCCTTTTCCCAGTTTTGAGCCGTAGAACTCTTCAATTGATCCCGGATACACTGTATTCATTCGATCTCAAGGTCACTTGAAGATGTTCCAGTTCTTCCTCTAGATTCTCTAGTCTAGTCTATTCTCGTTACGTTAGAGTGGAGATGACTTCCCTCTTTCGACTAGAATAGCGGTTCGATAGTGCATGCAAGTACCTATCCGCGTGCGTGAGTTTTCGATATACTCTGTATGTTAGTCTAGCACCACATCTTTCGATTATAGGATCTAGGAATGCTATTCGCTATTCCTGTTCAGTCTCCATGGTGAACTTGATGCTTGAGTGTTGAGCGTTCAAGTGGCCTTTCAATATATATCTATATTAATTTAAAATATTTGAGTCATAATGACTCTTTAATGATAATATAAAAATTACTTTAAAATTATCATTCCTGATGAACAGAAACGATAAAAATCATCTCAAGGGTGACAGGCTCTCTTTGTAAAAAACAATAAAGTGAGGGAAATAACGATTCATTTTCATCAAAAAAATGAATATTAAAAATACATCTCAATCATCATATGTATCCTTCAGGTCAATTATTTGTCACGGCGAAAATCATATACTTGTACAAAAATAAAACAATTATACAGAAACATATTACGTCTGCTCAACACGTAGACAGTAATCACAGTTTCACTACACGAACACCGTCCGAAAATTATACGTATCGAGTGTCGAAGTTCTGCCTCACCCTCCATATTTCGCAGACCTCTTGCCAATCAACT
This sequence comes from Leptinotarsa texana, assembly GCA_015342105.1. Classification (NCBI taxonomy): domain Eukaryota; kingdom Metazoa; phylum Arthropoda; class Insecta; order Coleoptera; family Chrysomelidae; genus Leptinotarsa; species Leptinotarsa texana. Next base: position 849 of record WOGN01009235.1, on the reverse strand, counting down.
ACCATCTTTTCAAGCACCTCGTTAACTCTCTCACCGGTAGAACTTTTGCCAATCAGGACCAGGCAAAAAAGGCCTTTGTCGACTTCATCGGATCTCGAGCACACAATTTTTATGCTGATGAACTTAATCGATTTGCGTTGCGTTGGCAAATGAACACCGATTCGAGTGGCGCTTATTTCGATTAAATTGAATAAGTATTCACTGAGATATTTGAGTTTTAATAGAATTCATAAAAACATTCCCAAAAATGTTAGGAATCACATGTTAAGAGGTAATCCTTGGATTCTAAGGGTTATGGTTCATAGGAGTGCGACAGCTGGTTAACAGAAAAACAGATTTTAAACAGACTTTTTTTCCATGTCAGTCTCACTTAAATTATAACGATATATCTTTGTATTGATTTCGAATATTGAATAAATATTTCCAATATCGCTGAATGGAGACATTTTTTTCTGGCTAACATAATATTCACAATCTTCACTCTCCAATAAACTCCTCAGAGGATATGGATATGAGGTATTATTCGGTGGTATGAATAATACCGGAGTATAAACTGTGAGTATGAGCATAAAGTATGAGTTTGTACTCATATGTATATGAATAAAACTATTTCGATGTGATGAGTATCTGCTCACAGTACCTACATAAGAGTAAATACTCGCTATTTAATTTCTATAAACTTGTCAGAGCCTGTTTAGGAGGAGGAGGGATTCAGCATATTCTCGCATTGCCTTTTATTTGAGCAATTAATTAGCGCGTTGTCTTGTTGTTACAATCAGTGAAAGCAGTGAAGACGAAAGTATTAAAAGATGCGAATCCCAAATGGGATTTGTACATATGTTGCGTGAT
>WOGN01009234.1:0-10914 GCA_015342105.1 Leptinotarsa texana | reverse complement strand
GGACTTGAAATAGCTAGCCAGACTGAAAAGTGGAAAATAAATAATAGTTTAAAAAACTAAAAAAACACGCTTCAATATAGCAACACAACTGAAAAATGAAAAGTAATTTGAAACGAATTTAAGATTGCGTTCAACCTCGGCAAGTCATATGGCTTGATGTAACTAATGCCTTTTGAAACGTCTGAAATCAGAATAAATATATTTACAAACAATTAATTTTGGTGTAAAAAAGTGTGAGGTGCTTATTTAGCTAACAGATCCAAACCAAGTATTCATGACAATGGATATTTAGCACTCCAGGCTTTTTTAACAACAATATTAATTTTTTTTTTTTGTGAATAGATTTATTTTGATTTAAGACTTATTGAAAGTCATTAGTGTGGCTAAATGCGCCGCACGGAAGCAATAGCCAAGAGAACTTAGAGAGAGAGAGAGAGACTTATTGAAAGTCATTAGTGACATCAAGTCATAGGACTTATTATCGATGTTGAACACAATCTTAAATATGTTTCGATTTTTTTAGCTTGTTCGCTATCGAAGCATATTTTTTTGTTTTTTAAACTATTATTTATTACTATATAAAGAAGAGTCTCGTTAATCTGGAAAGATGAAAACAAGACCTGTTTCGAATTATCGAGGCATCCGGATTATGGTATGCCATATTCAATGGTATTAAAACACATATTCAACCTTATTTTCTTCAATCAATTTTTAAATTAAAGCATAAAGACTATAATGTACATGTTAAAAATTATAACCATGTAAGAACAACCGTACGTAAAAATAAAAATTAGCTAAGTCTTCTTGAAAAAGTCTGTAATACTCTTCTGTTTATAATTTTTGCACTTCGTTTCAAAAGCCCGGTCTCTAAGCCGATGGAGCAACATAACTTCGTGGCTATCAAAATCGTTTTCTTCAGCCCATTTCAAAGTAGTGTTTAAAGCTCCTACTGCCTCTGAAATTACCAACGTTTTTGGAGGCGAAAACTTCAACGCAACTGTCCTCATCTTGTTCATCGTCCTCAAACATTGCTGCTCGCATAATCTCCTTATCAGTTAACACTTCATATTTTTGTAACTCGCTTTTAGCACCACCAACAGCTCATTCTTGAGCTCCTGCCTCACATTGAGAATCATTGGGTCCCCTCAACCTATTAAAATGTTGGGCTAAAGGAACATCATCTTATGGTTCGTCATTATCAGTGAGGAATCCAGGGTGCAAATCCCTCCATGATTTGTTAATTAGCGATTCCTTAACATTGGCCCAGCAATTAGCCTAAAGAAAAACTGTGTCCTGTAAAGTTATCCATTTTAATGAGTCCATGAGATTCTCAGAACATAATGCAAGACAGTTAACAAAAGTAACTGTCGGTAATTTAACTTCACATTTTGTATAACGTTTTGATCCATTGGTTGTATATTTGCCGTGGTGCTAGGTGACAGGAACATTCCAAAAATGTTGCCGTTCAAGTTCATCTGCTGATGAATGCCCAGGACAATTATCCAACAATAACAGTGCCTGAGGAGGCAATTTAACAGACAAAAGATGACGGCGGACCACGGAGACGAATTCTATTGTAAACCACTCAAGAAACAAGTATTTAGTAACCCAAGCATTTTTTGTGCAACAAACAGAAAGACGTATCAATTTAAATGCCCGCGGATTTTTTGATTTTCCGACAACAAGCAATTGAGGTTTATGGGTTACAGCAGCATTCGCACAGAGTATGAATGTCATTCTCATCTTCATAATTTTCCTTTCGAAGGAAGGCCAGAGGCTAAAGTATGACCTCTCAATAATCGCCAGTATTAACCAGATTCGTCAGCATTGTAAACCTGTGCCGCTGTTAAATTTTTTCTCTAATAAGTTTCTGTTAACTCTAGTTGGAATGGTCCTATAGCGGCTTTATCATTAGACAGTTTTTTACTGGCCATTTTTAAACGTCTTATTCCGTGGCGTTTTTTAAATTTGTCTAACCATCCCTGGTTTGCATTACACCCGATATTGTTGCAAAAACCATGTAAACAAAGCATCTTCCAAAACAGGATTTTCCAATTTCTTCAGTGTTTTTTGGGACAACTTTCTGTTAGGTTAACAAACTTCAAGATTTTGTCTTTGTTTTTCTTTATGTCGTCTACAGTTGGCCTGCCTATACCTTACTTATTCACATTCAAGTCTGGGAATAAGTAAGGGCAATGACATCTCCCATTACGAAAACGCTATCCATGGGATTGCCTAAAAATCTGTCCTTCAATATCAAAGATAAAGGAAACCCCCAAAGAGGTTAGTTGTGATATTAGTGAGTTTCCAATACAGGCCTAGATTGAATTCTGTTGACCGAACATACCTTTCACATGGATAAAAATAATAATCAATTGTCTGAATAAATTGAATTCAATTGGATTCAAATTGAATGAGTTTTATTGAGTTGATTGAACTATGCTGAAATGAAGTGAATCAAAATAAATTCTCCTTGATGAGTTTAGTATACAGTGTGTGAAAGACAAATGGAATAATTTCATTATTTCGGTTGCATATTAAAAAAATCTCGAAACACGTCAAATGTAAATTATAATTTGACATTCTTCAACGTTTAACGGCCACCCCTACCTTCAACCCCCTTCGAATGACAGGTACAACCCCCAATTTCTTAAATGGGAAGTATAAGTTTGCGTTGCATCATTTGGAAGGTCTCCTCATTCTCTATTAAAAAATGTTATCGCTTTCAAGTTTATTACAACAATTCCTATCCACCGATTGGGAAATGTTGTATCGAGGTATTGCCGGACATTAACTTGGAAATGTCGTGGTGCTCCATCCTATTGAAACCATATCGTATCCACTCTGGAACTTAAGGGTTTTCTGGATCAGCGAAATTCGGAATGACATCATTTTGAAGTAGTGCCAAATATTTATCGCCATTCAAGTTGGCCTCAATGGAAAAGGGACCAGTGTTATGGTTTCCTATAATCCCTGCCCAAACATTAATCTTTTTTCTGGGTATTGCGTGTGTTCTTCTCTCATCCAGTGAAGATTTTCTGTTGACCAATAACGGCAATTTTGCCGATTAGCATGACTGTTAAGAGACAAATTACACACATCATTGCATTGGCAGCTGCTTTTTTTATCTGTACCACATGACCAAGCTCGCGAAACTGCTTCTCTATTTTGCGTATTGTTCCTTGAGACATGTGCGAAAAATTAGGACATTTCTCATGGAATAGGCGAGCTACTTCCTGTTGTGATCAGGTTTTATCTCTGCAACCAATAATCTGTAAAAATTTTATTTCATGCATTTCCGTTAATCTTACCATTTGTCAGACTTGAAGTTAACGAACTTTAAATTTAAATTAAGATACTGACAACTAATGTTGTAACATACAAAACAAGTTGACAAGGCGTTTTAAACTAACGTTGCTTCGGAAATTATCTACAGTTTTTTAAAGGATACTGTCTAAAAAGAATATTGCTATGGTTTTTGCTTACTTTCTATGAATACCTCAACATGAAATAAGTTTTGAGTGTATTTTATCGAATAACGGTACCCATATGCTTTTAATTTGATTTATCTTAATTATTTCAATAAAATTGAAAGCGATAACATTTTTGAATAGAGAATGGAGATACCTTTCAAAGGATATATCACAAGCCTATACTTCCTATTTGAAAATTGGGGGTCGTACCGGTTATTCGATGAGGGTAGAAGATAGGGGTAGCATTTTTCCGTTGAAGTATGTCAAATTATAATTTAAATTTAATGTATTTCGGGATTTTCTCAAAATATGTACCTTAACCGAAATAATTAATTGAATCCATTTAGATGATGTCACTTTATATGGCATCAACATATCAACAGCTTCGCTCCACTGAGGAGAGGTATTGTAGATCAAAACTATGCTCTCTGGTGCTGGAACACGAATTTTTTGTGATTGAGTCTTTTGTCGATCGGATAGATGGCGTCTTCGTGAGGAAAGATATCTTTTTTTACACCTTGCACTTATTATGAAGCCTTGGACATTTTCTCTCGTGCGTATAATACTATTGCCTCAAATGGAAAAAATGTTTTCCAAAAGTAGCACCCTTCTTGTTTGAAAAGTTGTATATGTAGTGGGGAAATATTTCAGTTCTGGCGCAAACCATGACATTTGCGATGATTATAGTATACGAGGGCAGTCCCAGGAGTAACCGGCCCAACAAAGAAAACAAAAATTTGGGAAAAAGAAAATTATTTGTCAACGTAATCTTCTTGCAGCTCTATACACTCTTCTCAGCGATGATACCGTTTTAATAATAAGAACAGTCTTGATCCTCAAAATAGCCAAAAACTGCCAATACCACTGGACCATTTTAGGAGCAGAAAATGACCCCAAGGGGCTAAATCCGGCGAAGAGCATGCATGAGGTGGCAATTCAAAGTTCAATTCATTAATTTTGGTCATTGTGATAATGGATTTGTGAGCTGGATGGAACATCATTTATTTCCAGCCAATTGCGGCAGTTTTTGTTGATGTCATTACTTTGCCTGCAGATGAAACGGTTTTCGCCTTCTTTGGGGCCGGTTCTCTCTTCGGAGTCCACTGTTTTAATTGTTTTTTGTCTCGGGTGTGAAGTGATGTTCCCATGTTTCATCCATGGTTATGAAACGACGCAAGAAATCTGCTTTGCTGCTGTGAAACTTCGCTAAACACCCAATCGATACATCTTCACGACATTTTTCTGAGTTCGTCGGTTGAGCTCTGCTACCCAATATTTTACTGTTGTAAACGAAGGAGTAGACTCATCCAGAGTAGAATCCAGTTCAGTTTTTGTATTGGTTGGGCTCAGGTCTTTCAAATGAAAGTATTGTACCACATTGTTCAGCTTTTATATTGGTTGGGTTGAGGCCTCTTACGGCTGTCATTTTGATGATATCATTACGGACGATGGTATTCTTAAAACTTGGGGTTTGGACTGTTTTATGTAGAGTAACATGTATACTTTAACCACATCAAGTGGCATGTTCTCTGCTAGAACTGAAATATTCTAGCATTCTATCATTCACGGGAATCCTGTGAACGATATCTGAGTCAATTCCATAACGTATGTTTGGAATACAAACCGAATAGAAAAATGTGTTTTTTGTATAATTCAGTATTCATATATAAGTACTCATTTTGAAAGTTTTTTTTTGTGCAATTCAATATTTATATGATAATAACTGTTTCAAAAGGGCTTTTTTTTCTAGTTTGTGTCTCAAAGTTAACAAGATGGAGAAGTAAAAGGCCAAAACCTTTCTTCCCCAAAATTCATTTTCTAATATCTCAATCAGTTCCAATTGTATCTCAGTTTATTTGATTGTGATATTTTATTAGAGACACTGTTCGAAATAATCGATTCTTCCAAATTTCAATCCTTGAAATAGTCTCACAAGGTTCCGTTTTGGGGCCGGTGTTGTTTCTCATGTATGTCAATGAATTAGTCCATGTTGACATGAGAGGTAAATTCACATGTTTCGCTGGTGACACCACTATCCTCTAGCATAGCAATACCGCCTCAGATTTACTTAAGCAAATCATGGTCGAAATAAGAAGTGTGGAGTGGTGTGATCTAATCTTTCATCATTCAACATCGACAAAATAAATTTTGTTTAGATGTAACAAAGGGGAGGTACACTTGGAAAATGTAAAAATTGAAAATTTAGAGGAAAACAAATTTTTAAGGCTCCTCAATGATGAAAATCTAAGATTTGATTCTCATGTCGACTACTTATGTAAAAGACTTGCAGCAGGATGTCATGCAGTGAGAGTTGTTTCAAGAGAGTTAGACACTACAATCTTAAGATTAGTTTATTTTGCGCAAATTGAGTCCTATTTACGTTATGGAATTTGTTCCTGGGGAAATTGTGCACAATTTCGTTTCAATATGGTATTCTCTCTACAAAAAAGATTCATCAGATATTTATGCAAGGCTAGCTACAGAGATTCATTCCACCCATTATTTGTGAAGCAAAAAATTCTGACTTTAGTATGCCTTTTCAATCTGGAAACCGAGTTGTCTTATCTACAAAAAATATAAAACACAATTTAATATCACCCCAACTTATAATACACGGCCCTATAATATATATAAGGCCCTATCTGGTAATTGGCATGTAGCTCTGTCTAAACAAGTTATTGAATTCAACACGAACAGGCTATCAATGTTCATTATGTAGCATCATATATTTATATTTTCTCAATATTCATGTTATGTGGTTTAATATAATTCATATAATCATATACTTATAATTGTATCTGTTCGGCTGGGCTTAATACTTTTCTGTCCATATACTCTGCTCTTGTCTGTAAGCATTATTTTATAGTTTATATTTGTTAATTGTCCCATATACACTTTACTAGAATTTGCCAATAAGATGTTTAGATTTTGGGTAATGAAGCATATTTTGATTTGATTTGATTAGTTAAAAACACTGTGAAAGCAGTGACCAGTGACGGAAGGTGAACAAAATGAAAGAGAATATTAACGGTTTTGACTTTCTACTCCACCATATTTATATAAAAAATGTGGGAATCTTCCAAAGAAATTGATTGTTTCTTTCCTTCCGTTGAAAGGTTCCCATATGTTTTTGTATGAAGATGGATGAGTAGAAAGCAAGAACCTCTCTTACCCAAAAATCAATTTCTTCCAAAAATATGCCCCTTCCAATTCAGAAAAAAATAACTTTCGATCAAGATTTTATTATCACAATTCATTTACTGAAACTATTTTTAATTCAATTTCGAAAGATTTTCAGTTATTTTATAGCCATATAAATGTGAGCTGAGTTAGAATTGAATATCATTGATTTTATGAAAAATAAGGCATAAAAGTTTCTATGTTTTTTACCTCTTCTATTTGTAATTAAAGTTACTGCAGTTTCGTCCTATAAGGACATTTTCTAACTTATACATTAAACTCAATTTCCTCATAGGACGAAACTGCCGTGACTAGTTACAAATAATAGTGGAATAAACCATAGAAATTTTCATTTTTCATGATGATTTTCTACCACGTAGTAACGGCTACAACCATCACTCAATTTCTTAAATTATTCAAATGAATGTTGAGTATTATCTTTACTGATTAGTCTGAAAAGGCAATTGTTTACATTAAGGATGAGAAGTATGAAATTTACGTTTCAAATTCAAAATTTTGTGAAGGTACACAATGATATGACAAATATTTTTCCACAATCTGAAAATAACTTGTTAACAGAACAAATTAACTTTGGTCTATCTACAATTTCTCTGTTATGGTCCTTATATTTCGGATCTGTAGAATTTTGAAAGCCCAAAAATTATTTCACGAAGTACACCGGAAACGATTTGATCTTCACAAACTTTATTTCCGAAACAGTTGAAGTTTGAGGTGTACTGAGTTGAACCTCAAAACGATAAGCAGCCACAGTATGACAAGTCTACTGCAAGCAAACATTGCATAGCCAATACAATACCATTGAGGTGAGTTTTGAGGAAATACACAATTTTTATTTATTTAAAATTGGAATTACAGTTCAGATATAATTGTGATATTTCATTAATAATTATGGTATTGGGTTATCACATTCGATTTTATTAGCCCACAAGAGCTTTAGCAGTTGAAATTCGTTTGCATTGACTGAACACTTCAATGCGGTGGAAATAGATTTTAGAAACTCAAATATTTTAGACAGAAACTGATACAATCAAAAAAATATTTTCAAAAATATTGCCTACTATTTATGAAGAAAATTCAAATAACAAAAACAGATACAGAAAATTTGTTCGTTCGTACTCAAATATCAGAAATAAAACAAAATATTTGCCAATATCAAAAATTTTTTCAACTATGATTGTCAGATTTTGATAAGTAAAAATTTTCTGCTAGTATAGTCCAGGTTTGGTCTTTAGAACCTTATGTCTTTGAAACTTTCTGAAGACATAAATTTTAGCTGAAGCTTCCTTTGGATATTCCTTGTTTTTTTTGTATTTTTCCACTCTTTTCCACCATGGAAGTATAAAAACTCAATTCAGAAAACAATTGTTTATGATTTTTTGACCAAAACAAACCTCAATCTTCCTCACAAGATTGCATACTTCTGTAAGAAACTTTCATATTTGAGAGATATGTTTCAAAACTAGTGACGAAGTTTGAGAAAAAAATTTGGTCGAAGTTTACAACACCTCAGAAATGATAGACGATGAATTTACATCCCAACTTGATGTTTGAAGGAAAACAACAAATTAAATAAATTAACAAATAATATATTTCAACATTAAAATGTATTTATCAGTTCCATTTCAATGCATAGCACTATCGTTTCACTAAATTTTCAGGTATATAAACATTAAACTACGCTATTTATACAAACATATATAAAAAAGTGTAATCGCATACTTCAAAAAGTTCAGATTATTGTTTAAAAAATGATACTGATACATTTTCCAGTGACTTCACAAGTTCATTCACTTACTGGAATTTTTGATTATTTCTATGGTATATGTTTCTTCATGATGAAGTATCTAGCTAGTTCATGAAAAATTACAAACTAATATTTTCATCACAACGTCATTAAGTTATAAGCTACTGGTAAAACAAATAAAAAATAAAATCCTTTCATTGTTGCGAGACAAAGAAAAATATTCATTTTCTGTTCTGATTCACGTTTTATAAAATTTTGCAAACATTTTTTTCAAGCCTACGATTTTTTTCAATATTTCGATGTAGTTATAATTCTATTGAAATGCTGTTAAAGGACCTAAAAATACATATAATTCATACTAAACCACTCAGTCATTGATTACAATAAAAGCAGTTGTAACTCAGGGTTAATGGTTATTTTCATATGGTATTTTCATGTATATAGTAGTCTCACAAAGTACGCTGATATAGAAATTTCTCAACTGGATAACGTTTCGATTTGTTGAGAATACAGGTTCTTTTCAAAATTCGATAGGCATTAGTTGCTGAATGAAATATGGACACAAAACAACGGCAGCGACGGATGCATCCCAAAAACATTCATATATCCAAACATCGTTATTGAGCAGTCATAAATTATAGTATATCAGTATATCAAACGTTTATGTTTCTAAAGAAGATGAAGTCAGAATATTGTGAAAGTATTGATAAAACACAGGGTATTTTTTCACAAAATAGAGAATTCAAGCTATTGATTCACCACAATAAAAAAATGAACATGTGTATTATTCAAAATGAAAATTCAAAAGAAATGAAAAAATAAGTTACTGCCTTCATAGAGTGAAGATTTTTCGCAAGTCACCAAATTGTTTCAATTTTTACACCAATGAACAATAAACTTGGAAAACTTCGAAAAAAAAAGATGGATGATTTCAAAATTATATATCTGTGAAATATTTCAAATTTTTCTGAAGTTTTCAAAAATCTTCACTGAAAAAACCCTATGAGATTCAAAAATCAAAAAACATTGAAATATATTCTATTATAAAATTTTCAGGAAAAATTGGACTGAAGAACAAGAAATCATTATAATAATTTGACAATTATAAAAAATTATGAATACGAAAAAATGTATGTATTCTAAATGAGTGGAAATTCGAAATGAATTTGGGAAAATATATTTTATCACAAGTAGCATTCAAAATCGCAAAATTTTTATTCCAATGCCTTTTTTCATGTTATCTATATCCACCCTAAAATCTATTTTCATTGTATTGTTAATGTCTGAATAATTTCGAAATAATTTCCCCCCTTATAAGCATTGTATGTTCTTCAGAAATAAATGATTACCTATATAATTCAGTTCGATGAATATCATCTAGTTTGTCCACAGAATATGTAATTATATTCAATGTAGGGATTTGGTCAAACGTTATCAAGTTCTCTTTGAGCATTTTATGTTTCTTTCAGTCAAAATAATAATTCAGATAAACTGGAATCGAAGTTAGAAAAATTGGGGCCAGAATCTCATTTTGAAAAGAACCCTTCACGATCACCAATATTAAACAACCAATTCATCAGCTGATATCTCTGATAGGTAGTTAACTTTCGAACATGTTCTAACTTAATCACACAACCTCAAAATTATTTCATTGTTTTCTGCCACTACTAACCACACGTTCCCTACTGTCCTCTCTGTTCGAATTCCTCCTAGGGGGCGAATTTCCGGTTCCCACTCTACCCTTCCTCGACCTCTTGAACTTAGCCATGTCTTCACCGAAAACATCTCCTGTTCTCAGCGCCGATATGAGATCGTCGAACTCACCCTTATCGCCGTTTTTCTCGGTGTTTTTCTCGCCCCTCTTCAGGCTCATCGTTTTGTTTATATTGCTCAGAATGCCTTCTCGACTGTGTTTGCGCTCCAAGGTGAGTTTTTTCAGATCTGCCTCTTGTTTGGCTCGTTTTTCTTCCTCTTCCTGACGACGTCGCATGTTCTCGTTGTCCTGGCGAGCTTCCGTGAAGGCAGTTAGGAAGGTGTCGAAAATTCCGAAGAATTCGTCAGGTTGGGCGTTGGTGCTGTCTTCGCCAAATAGGCGGACGGCCCTTTCGAAACGGTTCTGGAAATGATAATAATGATCTTTGAACCAAAACCAGGAGAGCGTCAAACAATAAAATCAGTTATAAATCAGAGTTGATAGTTATTTACATATGGTTTTTTCATGTAGGTATATAATATCACCACCGTATACTGTCATTCGGTTGCTTTTCAAATCGGAAGAACGAAATCCTGACTATGCGGTTCTATGGAACGCCGTTTTATTTTTTATTGTCACAAATATTCATTCCCCAATTTATTCAAGTAACAATTTATTTGTTTGAATTTAATTGATTCATGCATTTGTTCAACATATTAAAAACCATTGTTCCCAAAATTTGTTCTATTTGAAATGACACTTGATTTAAATTGTTACATGAATTGATTTGTTTGATGAAAGGT
>WOGN01009233.1:0-10914 GCA_015342105.1 Leptinotarsa texana | reverse complement strand
CTTTGAAGATAAATTTTGATACTCGTTTTTCAGATTTTGATGTCATTGCGAATGAAATTAAGCTTTTTCAAAGTCCTTTTGATTCTGGCATTGTAACCCAGGCTCAGGAAGTCCAAATGGAAATTACTGATTTACGGTGCAGTGATATGCTTAAGAACAAATATCAAAATTCATTTTTGTTGGAATTTTATAAGAGTCTTCCACTGGAACAATTTGATAATTTGCATAAATTTGCTCATGGGTTGTTTTCTGTTTTTGGTACTGCTTACTTGTGTGAGAAAACGTTTTCCACGATGAAGTACACAAAGAATGTTTACAGATCTCAATTAACCGATGAGTATCTTAAATCTCTATTGATAATTGGTACAAGTAAAATTGATCCACAACTATAAAGTATTGTCGGTGGAAGATCACAATTACATAAATCTCATTAGTGTTTTTTTTTACTGTGATTCATTTCAATCATTTGTTAGTTATGAATATGCTTAAACTTAGATACTTCAGTTGAGCTTTCTTTGTCATCATTTCTGGGTTAAGTTTTATCTTGCAAGTAAATAAAACCAAGTTATTATCATTCTGTGTTTTCTCCTTCAACTTATCACAGCAATAGTAACAACAATTAGTTAATCATTGGCTGTCGCGGGCCAGATTGATGACACTGGCGGGCCGGATTTGGCCCGCTGGCCCGCGGGCCGTAGTTTGGAGACCCCTGATATAGAATAATAAGTATTAAAATTTTATATTTCATCAATAAAAATAATAATGATGATAATAATAATAAATGAACTCTAGAGTAGCTGGACGAACTTTTTGGATTTTTGTGTTTTTGGATTTGTTTTCTTCGGGAGTGAGATAATGAGTATTGAAATACGATATAATAATAATAATAATGGCAGAACTCAAGAACGGCTGGACCAATTTTTATGATTTTTGTCTTTTTGGATTTGTCTTCGTCGGGAATAAAATAATAATTATTGAAAAATGATATTTTATCAATAAAATATTAATAATAAAATAACTCAAGAACAGCCGAATCAATTTGTATGAATTTTGTTTAATTTGGTTTGTCTTCAATGGGAATAGGACAATATAGAATAATGAGTATTAAAATATGATAATTCATCAATAAAAATAATAATGACAATAATAATAATAAAAATAAACGAACTCTAGAATAGCCTGAACAAATTTTGTGTTATTGAATTGGTTTTCTTCAGGAATGTGATAATAAGTGTTGAAATATGATATAATAATAATGGCAGAACTCGAGAACGTCTGGACCAATTTTTATGATTTTCGTGTTTTTGACTCTCTCTTCTTTGGGAATAGGATTAGGTATAAGTATAGAAAAAAAATATTTCATCAGTAAAGGTAATAATAGTAATAATAATGATAAAAAACTTGATAACTCAATAGTTGTTGATTGTGTATCAATTTTAAAATCCTAAATTTGCTCATTCTTTGACTCTTTGGCGGAACGACGTTTGCCGGGTCCCCTAGTATTATATAAAATGATTTGAAATCCCTTTAACAACTAATACAAATGAAAAATTAAAATCAATTGCTGAAAATGACAACTATATGAAGCAAAAACCCTGAAATGAAATAACAATGGAATAAAATACAAGTAAAAATAGAACAATTGAACCGGAAATAAAAAATTAAGAGATTATACGACTGAAAAATAGAACAACTGAACAAAAGATAAAAATAAATAATGAAGAGATTATATTGATTTTTTTGTTCAATTGTTCTGTCTCACTTGTATTTTGTTTCACTGTAATTTCATTTCAGGGTTTTTTGCTTAATATAATTGTCACTTTCTGCTATTGTTTTTAATTTTTCATTTGTATTGGTTCTTTAATCACTTTCAAACCATTCTGAGGATATTTTTGTCCTTTGATGATTTTTGATAGGGCGCTTTCTTCCGAAGATCCGGGACAAAAAAAGAATTTCGACAATAACAATTTTGGACACTGAACACTGGACAATTCCATTGGTACGCATGAAAAACAATCAGATTCCAGTGGAAGATGTGGAAGATTTGACAAATTTGATAATTCCTGGGTGTATCGCAATCAAAAACAATCCTGGTGCTTTTGAAAAAGTTCGGGAGTCGATTAGGAGAAGATTGGCTTTTTGTATCAGAGCGGGGGTAGTCATTGCCAACAGTTCTTATAGATTACCAAACGTTACATGTAATGTTTGGTAATAAATTGTCCTTGTCGAAATTTGTTTTCGCTACGTATCTTTTAAACAAAGCGCTCTATCAAAGGACAAATTATCCCCAGAATAGTCTATTGAATAGTCCCTTGAATTTTTGCCGCATGTTTATCAAACACCCTGTATATAGCAAGCAACTGCTTTCTACTATACATTTGGATTTGCGACATACAGATATGAATGGAAGAACACTATTGAAAAAATGTGATGGTTATAGAAACCAGTTCTTCTGCACATTTTCGAAAAACATGATGTTACTCAGAAACGATGATAGATATCGATATGCGGTTTTCATCATTGAGTTTTTCATAAAATTTTACCCTCAGACACAGCCATCAGTTTTCATCTATCTAGTTTGAAATCAGGAGTTTGTCTTCAAAAGTGACCAATTTAGCCCACTCTGCACATTGTTAGTTATTTCAGTTTCGTGATGATCTCCTACCACGAAGTAACCGCTACATCCATCAAAAACCACAGAAATTAGATCACAGCAGGAAGCGATAACAAAGAGATATATCTCCTCCTGAAAGTGAATGTAATCTATTTATCGGAGTAAAGGAGCTGTAACAACATCCTGAATAATTCCGGCCTTCCACAGTTGATATCGCTGAAGTTGAACGAGCTGCACGTGGACAGTATGGACATAGCCAAACACAAACTTGACACTTATTTCCAAACGTTAGTTGTTTCGCTCAACCAACCATATATAATCAAACACATTTTTTGGTTTACACACTTCACCATTAGGCTCATTAGTGTATTGATAGTCTTTAATATCTTTTGTAGAAGAAGAAAACGTCGAAGTAATATAACCAATGCTGATATAAGTCACTCACTAGGATACTACCAGGCACCAGGTTAGTGTGCATTGTGTACCTAAACACTTATCTTGCAGTATTTTTTCTACGTCGCGTAATATAGGTACGGTTAACCTTTCACAAGTTTCATTTTGACATTGTATATTTGTAACCAAACGGTAACGATCGTTTCTCGTTTTGAAGTTAAAGTTTTGTAAAAGTTGATTTTCGAAAAGGAATCATAATAATTATGCGTTTTATTAAGTTCAGATTTGGTTATTCCTACCTGACGTGAATGTTGGGGTCAGCCTAGCTCTGAGATTTCTCCATTTCTCGTCTTCTAAATTGAAGAGATGTCCTGATAGCGGATCGGATTTTTCATTGAAGTACATGCCATGGTTGACGAAATGGTTAAAATCCTTCTGCATAATACTTTTAATGAGATCCAAATTAATTGGCAAATATACTGGTCTGAAAGACATGTAGAAACCTCCGTGTTTGAGACCCCGAGATTTTAATTCGTTGTAGATTACCTTCATCTGGTCACCAAAGGATAGTTTTCTTGTGAGGAAGCCTTTGGTATTGCCGAAAAGGAATTCTGGTTGCGGATATTCCAAACCAATTTTTTTCCAATAGGAAAAACTCCATTCAGAGAAAAGCCAGATGGCTAGTATGACAGCTGATAAAATACAGGCTATTGTGAAAATGTCCATTTTCAATCCTGTAAACAGAGAGATATATTTTTTTTTGCGTTGAATTTAATGTACTTGAATATTGAAAAAAGTTATTCATTCACTACCTGCATAAATTATTTTAAAATTGTTCATATTGTCTTTTTATTATCGAACAAATAATTTTTTTTTAAAATAGGTTCCTAACCCTTTCACTGCTCAAGACGAGGATACTCGGCAACGGGTCAACTGGTCCACTCGAATTAGCTCGACCTTCAAAGTTGAATAGGTCCTGACTGCTGAAGTCGAAATTACTCGTCAGTAAGTTCGACGTATGTCATTTGAAAGGGATATGGCCATAAATTTACCTTTAGTTCCATGCACACTGCAATAGGACGTGAAGTTTCGTTTTTCTTTCCACTGTTCCTTATGGGGGGAGGAGGGGCATCCTGTTCCTGTCATGCCATGTGCCTGTCTGTTACCTGCCTTAGTGCGCCTTGCATTAGTCAGTACCGACAAACACGTGTGCACACTTAGTTGTGCTTTACCCATATCAGAGTTCATTTTCGCGAATTTATCCACATTTTTCATAAGATATTGCGACCATGTCACGATTGTATTTGACATAAAGAACTAGAGGGATGCTAACGGAAATTTATGACAATGATAAAGAATATGAGTTATTGGATTCGAGTTTCCAATTATCGGATGCTGAAGGTGAGTCATAATGAAATTTTGGAGAACACACAGCGTATGCTTGACATGCAACAACTAAATATGATATAACAACAGATTAGTAGTGACGATGAAGCTGACTTGCCTCTTCCTGAACAGATGCCAATGGTTTGATCATCAGACGAATTTTCACCAATTATTCACGAATTTTGTTTTGTTTGTATGATCAAACTGAATTTTTTAGCGTTAACCTTGTTAATAAAACACTACTTCAACATTCAACTATTTACTTCAATAGCAGGTATTGGAAGATTTTTACAGTGCGTGAATATGAAAGAGAACAAACAGATGTTTAACTTTTGTTGTTTGCGACAGAACTGAGACTTACTAATATTCATTGAACCGATCAACGCTCTCTCAAGAGGGATGAACCGTGAGAGGTTCAAGTGTTCTGGAATGCAACCACTTGCCTGCACAAGGTGGTACGAGACATAAGAAAAGAAAAGAGTGAAGAAAATATGAATTAAATGAACTCTCATAGTACATACCGCACCCTATCCGGCTCGAAGGACCATGTTTTCTTTGTATTATTAAACTGAATTTTGTAGCCTTAACCTTGTTAATAAAACACTACTTCGACATTTAACTATTTACTTCGATAGCAGGTTTTGGAAGATTTTTACAGTGCGTGAATATGAAAGAGAACAAACAGATGTTTAACTATTTACGACAAAACTGCAACATACTAATATTCATTGAACCGATTAACGCTGTCTCGAGAGGGATGAACCGTGAGAGGTTCAAGTGTTCTGCAATGCAATCACTTGCCCGTACAGGGTGGTACGAGACATAAGAAAAGAAAAGAGTGAAGAAAATATGAATTAAATGAACTCTCACCGTACAAATTTGATGAATCCAGTTCTGGCTGAAAAATCAAGGTACTACAGATCAGACCAATAAATATTTTGAGTTTTCATGTAGTAGACATCCAGAATTTTTATGTTTGAAAAAATGGAAACTTGTCGATTTCAAAAAGCTGTTCTGCCGATGCTACATTCAAAAAAACATTTGGATACTTATTGGTCGAAAGTTACCAACATTTGCGCACTAATATTTTCAAGACTCATTAAAACAGATCGATTTTTGATTGTAATGAAATTTTTGCATTTCTGAGATGACGATAAAATTCCAATAGAAAGAGATTCAATAATCAAAATCAAAGTTATTGATAATATCCGAAATTCATTCAAGGAAAGACTTGTGCCAAATCAGAACCTTGTATAAATGAGAATTTATTGATTTTTCATGGACGGGCACCTTTTCGGCAAAATGTTATGTCAAAATGTCATAGATCTGGCGGGATATGTGGAACTGAAAAATTATGCTATGCTGCTCTAGACGAGTATACTCGCTAAGGCTTAGCATACACGGAGGATTATTTCAAGGCAAGTATTTCATCGGCCAATCTGTACAACATAGACGAGAATGAAAGCGCGCACACAGGCAATCAAGAATCGCATTTTAAAATCTGTGGCATGATAAATATTTGTAGGCGAGACAGGTTGTAACCTGTTCACGCACACAGTCGATTCAATATTCGGCTGGTAATTAGTCAATCTCCTCTGGCATCAGTTCTTTATTATGTGATTTGCTGTGTTTTGAATTGTTTTCTTAGTTTGTATCAAAATAATGGCTGATTTGACCCAGAATTGTTCATTAGTGAAATAGAGAAAAGACCACAGTTATATAATGAATCTTTTAAAAAACGTAGTGATAGAAATATTACTGAAGAATTGAGGGCAGAATTGTGATGTTTATTCCCAACTTCAGCACTCTACAAGACACTGAAAAAAAGGTTAACGCAACAAAGTCCATTGTATTTTTAAAATATTCTGAGACCACTTATATAAGTTTCAACGTCATATAACTCGAGAACATCCACTCCTCAACTAAAAAGTTGCTCAAGTGTGCGCCTAGACATAAAATTCAAGGCGATTTTCAGTCGGCTGATATTTTCATCGACCCTTTCGGAAATCGCCAGTGTGCGTTTAGCCTAACAGGAAAATAATTGTGCAGTGGGCCAGTGGCGATTCTTGGTTCGTGCACAGTGAAAGGGCTAAGGTTATAATTTCGTAGGTGATTTCGAGAAAATAGTTCATATAAACATTTGAAATCTCAAGGAAAAAATATTTCTCCATCCTATTTTAATGAATTTTCAGGTATGTTCATTAAATTCAACACACGCCCTCTAAGAATCAATAGATATTTCTTGATGTAGAATATTTTTCAAAGTTTGAACCAGTGGCGTCCATACAATAACCTAGAAAAATGTATGAAGTTTTCTTCATCTCCTGATGACGCCAACTTGGTTGATGTGAATTGGTGATTGTGAATAGTACTTGTTTTGAACACATTGAACTTGATTTGATTCCAGTCATAATTCTTCACAAACATAAACACATTTTTTTTAATTTTAACTTTTCATTGATTTTCATTATCATATCTTACCTAACATTGTCATATCATACCTAACTCTTCTTCAAAAAAATTATCAATTACTTATAATGATGATGAAGCTACTGATGTGTAGCGAAACCGTTTCAAAAGTAATTGATATTGTGAAAATTGTATACTAATTATCATGGATAATTATTTATTTTCAAAATATATTTAAAAGAACCTTCTCAAGCTTATGCCGTAACGGCACTGCATTCTTGAAACGAGATGAAAAATGATGTAATAATTGCATGAAATATTGAATTTTTAAAATGCTTTAACGGTTTCCTCAATTCATAAATTTTTAATTGGAAAAATACTATTTTTTTGTATAATATTTTCTCTTTAGTTTTCTTTTTGTACAAAATTTAATTTTTCTCAGTTTATATACCGAAATTTCACAACGCATATTGAAATACATGGGTAACATAATATGGTGTTAAGTAGAGGTAATTTTATTTTATTTTATTAGTTTTCTGTTTTTGTACTGAAGGATCTGAGGAAATATTTGTTTCGTTTCGATATAATCATTTTTTTTTATTTGCAATCGTAGAATAAAAGGTGTAATATCATGATGAAGTTATATCACAATTCTTCGAGTATACCAATAATACATGCATATGAGTTAATAACCTAGAGAGGAATCAATTCCTAATTACTTACCGTCACAATCTTCCTATAAAAAAATCACACTCACTATTTAGCGACCACTTCTATGTATACCATTCATCATTTGATACGAAATTCTCTCACATACATTGTCAGTCAAAATGAACAAATGAGATATTAGTGATATTCAACACGTGGCTGGCTCCAAGGTTACCCACTCGTCATTGAGTAGATGAAATAACGTAGAAACATCTCCTAACAAAAACTGTACTTTGATTCGTTTGTGTTTGTGTTTTTCTCTTGTACTCTTCGCCGAGTCTTATAATATCGTATGAGTCTTGTATCATAGGTTATCGGTAAATAAATATTATTCGTCATGCATAGTCATTGCTGTTTCATCGGTACTGGATTACAGATCTAATCGTTTGGTAACAGCAATAAAACCATAAGAAGGTATTTTGTTTATACGCAAGTTACTCTTTATCTTAAATGGAAACATGTTCTGTTATACAAAACATTCAGTGTCTTTTGTTATTTCATGTGCTCTTGAAGTTGAAATAAGATAAAATTTAGAATTTATTGGTTGCCATTCGCTTTCCTGACATCCTAATTTTATTAATATATTTTTCAGGAAGTTATTATTCTTAGAGCATCAAATAAGAGACCAAAAGGGAGAAGTTTTCTTCAGAAGTTATCATATTTCAAAACAGTCTAGGAAAGTTAGTAAATATTCAAAATACTCTGCGCCCGTCACAATTTTGAAAAAATCGAAAAAAGACATTTTATTCAGATTGTCACCTAAATTTTATTTTGTATGCATTGTAGTTAAGGAAGAGTTCTACTTTGTTTCAGGGATTGATAGTCATACTTGAGTTGAAGCTTGTTTCGGAAACAAATAATCGTAACTAACATTAAAGAAGATAGGTAAAAAAACAGCGGAATATGCCTTTCTTTTGCTGTTGCAACATTATATCTTTGAAAATTCACTAATCAATATTTGGTTTTGATTTGCATTCATACCCATCATATACACTTCAAATGCAATCGGTACACTCAGTATTCACAATTCCATCTATTAATATTACAAGTTCAGATACATCAATATTGATGCGTTTACAATATATAAAAATATTGAACAATTTCCAAATTTGCAAACTTTCAATGTTGCAACCTCAGCATATGAATCTGTGTGAATAGTGGAGCAGGTCAAGATCATAAAGGATTATTGAGAAATTGATTCAGTATTCATTTATTACTCTTAAAAAACGGTTTTAGAGCATTTTTAGAATGCAGCACATCTCCTTTTTGTCGATTCTGCCGGGTAGAAGTATATTTTAAGTTTTTGGTGATTCTTTGTATTTTTCTCTCAACTATTCAATATTATTTCATTCCTGAGCGTATTTTACTTTTTTTTATATAATGAATATTTTATTAGGTTTTCAAATGGATGCATGGGGGTTGGGTTATACAGCAAAGAATCCTCCCGAAATAAGCAAAGCGAGTACTGAGTTGCGACACTATCATTAGTTTTCGTAGGAAATAAATAATTGACGAATTTTAGAAAAAGATAAGAAGATCCAAATTGAAAGAAGTATAGTATAAAGAAGATTATTTTCAACTTAAGAGCTTTCTTCTTTCCTTTGGAAGTTTCCATATTCTTTATATGAAGATGGAGAAGTAGAAAGACATAAAGTTTTTTCCCAAAAGAATACATCTTCTGCAAAACGATACACATTCACTATCGATACATATCCACTATATAAGGGACATTTTTGAATTATACCCGTGAACATGGAGACCAATGGGAACTGAAAATTTCAATGAATCGTTTTGAGGTGAATGGACATGAGGTGGATGACGAAAATTATATCAAGTTGGAGTCGGGACTGATCTAACATTATAAAAATTATAAAAATTTCTGCGAATTATTCGAAAACAAAGTCAGTTTAATCAAATAATTTTGACAATGGAAGCAAAATTGATGAAAAGTTAGTAAAGAAGCAGTGCCAAACAGTTGAGTATTTGAAATCAACAAGCGAGAAGTTGATCATGAATAAAACTTTCCACTATAATCCCAAGTTATGAAAAATATCTACAGCAATACTTTTGAAAGTGATTATGTACTTTTGTCCTGACTGCAAGAAAGCATTCTGAAGCGCTCCAGCTATTCTCAAGAAATTCAAGGTTATAGAAGAAAAATTGAAGGAATAAAAAAGGATATAATGTGTAGTGGACTTCAAAAAAGTTCCCTAATAGAAAAGGTTGCAATGAAAAGCTGATATGAAATAATATAGCACCAGTAGGAGTATTCCAGCCGTTTGACATGGAGAACATGATTTCTGAATTGATGGATAGGCAAAAAGGGCAACCATACCACACTCTCCAATTCCACTTGTCGCCTGATCCGTTAACTAGTTTTCCGTTTTCAGTTCGTACTCGTGATCAGCTACTTGTTATCCATTGATATGCATCAACGTAACAGGCAACTCTTCCAAAGTGTAGAAACATGGAGCTTTGATTTGAAAAAAAAAATTGGAGTATATATCAAAAATAATTAAGTAACTATTATAATTTTCATTGATAAGAAGTTTTACATTGCTGATATTTTTGCTTGTTCACCGTCTCTATTATAATATAACCTTGTCCGTTATGTTAATGTGTCATTGTTTGTTTTACTTGTATCTTCACATTCAGTAAGACAATAATGGAGTAGAAGTAGTAGATATGACATAATTGATTGTAATTAAGTTAGGTCTTTAGTATTTCCATATTTATTTATATCTTAATATTTGATTTTGTTCTACTTGAGTGTATATTGGCACTCCTCAAACTCCAGTTTGAGCTTTTTCAGCTACCCGCTAGGTGGCATTAGGCGTAATTAAATATTTGGAATTACCGCGTTGGTTCTAGAAAGTTCTGGTTCTATCTAGTGTATTCCGATCACCTCGAGATGGCAGTAGTAATTGCATATAAAAAGACTAGCGGCGCAAGTGCGAGTTAGTCTGCGTAGGAAAGGCGAAGGAAGCAAAACTGTCTATTGTGAAATAAAGTAACACCCATCAATAAAAGTATTTTCATTTGACTTATTGTTTTTATGTGTGATTTGTTAGTATGGAAAAGAAGCGAAAAATCGACAGTGAATGCAGAAAGTTCCAAAAAAAATGGAACTTTCAGTATTTTGTGATTGAGTCCAGTAATAAGGAGCTATGTTTGATTTATAATGAAACCCTAGCTGTTATCAAATACTATAACATTAAACGACACTATAAATTGAAACATCTTCAAAGTTACTACAAGTATACAGGAAGTTTGCGAAAGGAAAAATTTGAAGCTTTGAAAAGCGGACTCAAATCGCAGCAATCTTTGTTTATTAAAGCGAATACTGAACAAGAGTCTGCAACTCGCGCTAGCTTTCGTGTGGCAACTGGGGCAGATATTTTTAA
>WOGN01009232.1:0-10914 GCA_015342105.1 Leptinotarsa texana | reverse complement strand
GAAGGACATTGTACATATTTATGCAATGATAGCTAGTTCCGTCTCTAGTACGGGAGAGTCGCAAATAGTTTTGTACAATTCTTTGACTGTTTCGAGTCGAATAGTTGTGTAAATCGCAATGTCTACTATACAATTATTATATAATTTGATAGTTTTCTTTTAGACATGTGTTACATAAACTTTTTGCTCTTTTTTTCTGTATGATCTTTATTGATTTTCAGTATAAGTATTCAGTTCAGTTTGTCTGAAAGTTTATTGTGTGATGCTTTTACACTCGGTTTTCTGTCAGTAATATAAAACCAAATAAAACCCTGTAATGTTCTATATCTATTACATATTTTTCAGACGGCTGAAAGAAAACTAGAAGGCAACACCATTGAATACAGCGATACGGAGCAATCAGATTCTGAGAGCTCTTCTGACGATGAGAACATGGATGGGCCATGCAGGGTTCCTGACTCTTCAGATGATGATGACGATCATCCAAGAGGTTTGCGTAAACATGATTATCAGAATGTTAGTCAATTGGAATGGGATAATTCCACCATGTAAGGACATACCGAGCAGATCGACTGCAGATTGGAGAAAACAAAATTCATTTATTGAATTGTTTGACATATGTTTTGAAGTTGGTTTTATTTTTTTTCCCAGAAAGAGCACAACACTTTCAAGAAAAATATTTCTATTGGATGACTTATTTGTTTCATTAATAATCCTTCCAGATATTTCAAGTGAACATTCAAGATTTGAATGGAGTTGTGGTCACTTTAGTAGTTAAAATTTAAAACCAATTTCGCCACTATGTCTAAAACCAGTTTTGGTTGATGTCAATTTGACTAATCCTAGCTTCTACACTTTCACAAAATTCAGTTACTGTCTGCAACAGAGAATAATTTTCTTTGGGTTCTGCAGTTGATCGTGTTTGATGAAAGAAATTCAAGGTGCAATGCAATCCTGTGCAGGTGCCATAAAGTGCACTCCCAATGCCGTACGTATGAAAACAAAGTATGCCTAGAAAGTCAGCTTTTGGACCTAATAATAAATCAGAAAATGCAGATGCCATTTGCTTTAGCATTTAAATGTTGTTTTCGGCGCGTACGGCATTTGATATCAATAAATTAATCGTCCATATTTGTTAGAGATATGTATACAGTATGTTGTATATGTATATCCATACGCCCTTTTTAGCTAGTATGAACATATATTAGAAGCTGTTTACACTCTGCTTGGATTTTCGCCTTTTTTATTGGTATGGCAGCATTTTTATTTGCATAAATATTGTTTCTTGTCAATTTACCAATATTCGTATATTTGAAAAAACTATTTTTTCAATTCGTCTCAAAGTATTATTTTATTTTTTACACATTTGTTTTCAAATGCCGAGGCCTACTCATTTTTTGGTATTATTGCTTTGAATAAGGGAAATATTCCATATTTAAACTGCTTCCGAGAAGGGGTCATGGGAATTCTTTTCAAAGCAATGTAACAAGAAATGCTAACAAAAATTTTTCTGAATTTTTTTCGAGGTTCCACTAACAAGATTTGTTTTAATAATATGCGCTTTTTTGTACTTACCTTTTTTAGATGTTAAGTTCTCACTTTTACACTATTTTATACAGTAATAAATCAATCATATCAATTCCTCAAATACTGTGCTATCAATTTTTTTTCAATTGTGTCGGACATTTTCATCGATTTACTAAAACAAAATATTGTGAAATGTGTTGAAAAGTTTTTTTAAAAAAAAACTAATAAAACTTTTGATTGATTTGAACTTTTGTTTCTGTAACAATAATTTTATATTTATGAAATAGACTTAGTAAAACAGAAAACTTGAAAAACCCCTTTGAAAAAAAATAACATGAAAAAGATTAATTCTGAAGACATGGATTAATTGGTATTAACTCTTTCCATTGAAAGTCTTGCTATAAATTATACCGAATGTCTCTAAAAATTCTGGATTTTAAATTTCTTGGAAATTATACTTGTAACAACCCCAGTCCTTACTAGATAAAAAATTGGAGACATTCTGTAAAGTTAAGCCACACTTGTTGAGAGGCACACTTTTTTACTAAGTTGCTGAATGTATGTTGATTCGAAGAGAATGTCTGATACGTATACCTTTTCTACAAATTTTCTACTTAAGACTTGATGTTTGTCCCTTTTCTCGCACAATGTTCATCAATGTTTCGGTTGGTAGTAACCCAGAAAGATGTACATACGGTTTTGCAGCTAAAATAGTATTTTTTTTATAAGTAGTTATGGGTACTTAATAAATAATATACATATATATGTAAATGGTTACATTTTATTTTTTTGGGAAAGCAATTGGCAATATAACAAAGAGAAAACTATACTATATCATATGATGCAATATTAGAGCGTTTTATGGCCCTTATATTTTTTTTGTAATAGTGTTACAGTTTAGAAATTAGTAGCTGTGATGTCAAAAATGAAAACAAAACAATGTTTAGGTTAGAAAAAATGAGCACTTTCTCTGGAATTTCTTTTGCCGTTTTGTGAAAATTTCGCAAGTTTTTCCAAGGTTAGGCTGATGAAGTGTTAACAAAATCAGTGTTGATTATTGATGTTACTTCATATATTTCTCCTGAGGATATAGAATCTTGAAACAGGGTGATTGTTTTTATGAAATTTTTGACTGATGTTTCCTTGTTAAGATTCAATTAGTTGCTTCTCATAGAAAAACGATTACTTTTATTGCAAGTTTTTTTTTCATGTTAACAAGTTAACAATTTTTTAACTGAATGATGTTTTTGTAAATAGTTGTAGATAGTTATTTTTTATAAATTTTTGACTATCAAAATTGTTGAATTTTTATTTTTCGATAAGTTTTGTTTTCATATTTTATGAACGAGGTCTAACAAGAAATTTTCAATCAAATCTAATTTTGAATATATAAAATGGATAACTTGCGGAATTTTCACCACTAATCTACTTCATAAATGAAATAATAACACTATTTTTGACAAATACGTAACAAAAACACTGTTACATTCCAATAATCTTAATTATAATTTATTTGTGAAGATTTATGTTATATGAAGATTTATGACTTACTGATAAATGGCTTTTTTGTGTGTTGAAAGAAAACAGAATCAAATAATCCGAATGTCTTTAGGTGTTGAAAAACCACAATAATTATGTAATACATGAATGTATATTAAAATTTAAAAAATAGTTTCATTTTAAATTCCTACAGAAGTTTTTCATGGGGTGGAATGTAGAGAAGGTACCAAATTTGTTGTAAAGGATGAGTTTTGAAGAAACTACTTGGAAATGTTGAGACCATTATTCAGATATAAAATAAATGGATTTGAGAAAACGGCACTAGGTCTATGTAAGAACTCTGTCACATTGGAAAAGTATGTCATTCGAATGGGAAAGTGGTTCTTTAGTCTCTTGTTGCAATATCCTACACTGTACTAGAAATGTATTTATTAGTGAATGGAAGAACCCCTTTTTATGCGATATGTATAAATAGATAAACAATATAATTTAACTAAAATTCAAAATATAGGAATGAAAGTTTAAGCTCTTCACACATATTCATACATGACAAATAGATGTGTGAGAAAAAACTGAAACGAGGAAATTAATATTTGAAGATTAGATGGAACTTAGTAAAAAGTCTAACTCAGAATTATTTGCTTCCGAGCCAAAATGGAGAATCTAGGGATTTTATTGTTGAAGGTGGGCGAGGCTGGCAAAGAAAATGAATAACACTGTTTTGTTGTAAATGTGTAGTCATATTGTAAGCTTCGTCTCCGTGTTACGAGGTGGAAGGAGAAAGATGATTTAACATACTTCTCTCTCTAAAATATCGGTAACTTGTGTGAATATTTTTTTAAGGACAGTTTTATTATTTCTTGTTTATCTGTCTTTAATTCTACGTGACACAGAAGTTTGTGGGCGAATGTCAGGTCATTAGGGATACATTTGATTTCGATTGTGGTACATGTAAAATTATTCTAATATCGCTACAATGTCCCAATTCAAATATTATTTTGAAACCTACAGAATGCATAAACTTATTTAGAACCTTCTCTAGATATGCCTTGTGGTTTCAATATACAGGACTCCACACAACTGAGCATAATCAAGGACTGATATTAGAGTGTGTGCTGATAAATCTTTACTAATTCCTAAAATATATCCAAAGAGTTCAAAACATTTGAGTGAAATTCTATTAATATGATATGAACATGTCAATTTCATCCCAAATATAACTCCCAAGTTCTTCACTCGCTCCAATATTTATCAGAAGTAAGTTATTTACTGAGTAATCATGCCCAACTGATCACTGACAAAAGACACAGTTATCTAAATTCAACTCGAAGTAATTTTTTTCTACACCAGTCGTCAAGAGATTCAAATCATTTTGAAGTCTCAGCAATCCAGGAAAGAAATAATTGAATCTGTTTTTCTGTTAACCCGCTGTCACCTCCTTACGAACGACAACTCTCAAAAATCAAAACTTGTGTGAGCTAAGGACTAACAAGGTGTTACCTTTTAACGTGTTATTCCTAGCACGGATTGGAATA
The DNA here is from genome assembly GCA_015342105.1 of Leptinotarsa texana. Classification (NCBI taxonomy): domain Eukaryota; kingdom Metazoa; phylum Arthropoda; class Insecta; order Coleoptera; family Chrysomelidae; genus Leptinotarsa; species Leptinotarsa texana. Next base: position 6,352 of record WOGN01009232.1, on the reverse strand, counting down.
ACACGGCCTCACGGCTTTAACCACCAGTTCACACAGCGGTTGATTGAGTGAGTGGAGCAAATTTTTAAGTACGTCTGTCAAATTAACACATTCAGTCATACCTACGGTACCTTTATAATGAATTTCAGGTTAATTCACATACCTCATTAAAATGAACAGATGAAAAGTGATCAGCAAATTTCACTGTCTCAGAACCATCAATAAATATCTTACACAAAAACAAAAGATTTCCACATTTTTTGTATTGAAATGCAGAATTAGGAGCCAAAACCTTTCTTTTTCAAACATTATTCCCCGTTTCAATATAAAGTATACCTATGGCTGGGATTAAATTAAATAAGCGAATGAATGTCATTACGTACTGTTATCAATGATATGAGTAGATTTGTCATTCATGACAAAGTCGTAATTTTATCAATGAATTGAGTGCTTCATCTTGTAATGTTATCCAGTTTTGGTGATGATGAGGCAATAAGGCAATTGTCTTATTCGAAAACATCGGATGTCCACCATGGAGAATGATGGTATTCTATGTAAGTGCAATTTTTACCTCTTTCATATACTATATTGTGTAGCAATCCTGTGAATGATATCTGATTCAATTCCATAACGAATGTTTGGAGTACAAACTGAATAGAGAAATGTTTTTTATATAATTCAATGTTTACATGTTTTTTTTCGTGTAATTCAATGTTTATATGAAAGTAGATGCTTCAGGATGGCTTTTTCTTCCGGTTTGTGTCTGAAAGTTACTTCTTTGCATGATCTTTGTACAGATTTTATTTTGAGGTTTTATTACTTTTTTTTAAAGATTCCTACATTTTTTGTAAGAAGATGGACAAGAAAAAAGCCAAAAACTTCCCCAAAAAAGTATATACCTTTCAATATGAACTTGATTATTACGTTTCAAAAGTGAATTATTTTCTACTAGTAGATTGCCCTTTTCTTTATTTTCTTCAAGTTGCATTTTCAGGATTTCAATTTCAGCTATTAAAAGAGTTGTTTCAGGGTTTTGTTCTTCACAGTTACTGAGTTTTTATATATTTATTCGAAGAGCTGGGAAGGCTCCTCAAACCATAGTGACAGTCACCACAGAAGAATAGTAACATCAGTCATCTTTCTTTAGCACGACTCTTGCATTGTTGAATTGTAACTGCCACATCTAATAATCTAAGCAATAATATGTTCTACTTCCACACGTCAAAAGCCCCTAATCCTTATTTCGCAGAGTTTTTAGCTTTTGAGGGATTTCCATGTGGGAACGACTGCTGGTTATATTAGAAATTCATTTTTGTAACTAATTCGTTACTAACTATAGTAGTATGCATTGCGAGGACGAAACGTCAGGCATAAAAACCTGCATAGCAGGACTAACAAACCCGAAAAACAACTTTCCGGCAGCGCAAATTTACTCTCTTTGATAAAAATATTGCACATACTATAATTAAAATTTAATATAAAATAATAATTGTATATTTCAACAAGGTAAATGCTGAAATAATATGAAGGAAAAAGGTTTTTATCATCAATTTATTTCATGAAAACATTTACTACATTTTTGATGTGCTATTGCAAACCAATGCATGTGTGTGACATGTCCATATTGAAAGTGGTGCAAATTTCACAAATTTTTCCATCAATATTTATAATGAAATTTGGATAGGTATTCATTTTAAAAAATATGAAAGTGCTCCTAATACTTTTCACTTTCATTATACAATTAAGGAAGCACGAAATATCTCGAATATTTTGTTCAATAGTTCAAGTAATTTGGAAACAAGATTCTTGCTTCTACCTTGACGCTAGGAAAAGACTTTTTAGTTCAAGTTTTTTTTATAAGCTCATCTTTCATTTATTCATAAGTTTGTAACGGAATACTTGCCCAAATTCCATTGTTTTGTGGAAAAAATTGTGAGAGAATAATTTCTTTATTTAGAGGTACCAACTTAATTACGCTTTCCTACTGTATAAAACTGTTCAAAATTATTAACAATAATGAATCAACAAATGAACACTGCTAAAATTTCTATTTTGATTTGGAATGATTCACAATACATTATAAGTTACAGTATAGTCTACTTTCAAAGGTCTAGATTCGTGATATTTTTTTCCATCGATTAATATGATGTATTAAAAAAAAACTTGTGTGAATCCTTCCTCAAAAATTTCACTAGGAACGTTAAACTCTCAAAAGTTGTAATAATACATGAAGTCTCTATTCTACTGTCATTTATTCAATTGATAATATCGAGAATACCTAGAAGTTAGTCACATATTGGATTAATTCATTGAATACACAATAACAACAAGATAGAGGAAATTATCATCACTAGTTTCATGGGATCCCCTAGAGTCTGCCTAAGCAAATAGATTGGCCCAATTAAATTAAATACAATTCGTTTTTTGAGTTGATCTTATTATCAATCATCTCCATCATAAAAATCTGTAAAATTTCAGTAATTTTTCCATTATCTGACAAATGTTTCCTAGTTTTTGAAACTGTCTATTAACTGTTCCCTTGTGAAAGATATTATTGAAAAGGGAGTTATGATGTTTAAAACTTGCAACATGAAGAAAAATAATCATCTGATTGTGATAATGATATTAGAATTTTCACTCCTCTCCCACAAGGCACTACATCAACTTTAATTTTGCGTATTTTATCATTGAGCTTCTAAAATATGGTACGAATTCATTATTTCACATAAAATTTTGTGTTAAGAAAATACTGGAATAGAACACTTTATACTATTAGAGGCTAATCACTGGTTTTGACAAGATGCTCAATGAAATTAGTTATTGGTTAAAAAAATCCTAACATGAAATAAAGAGCCATTAACCTTGCAAACCCCATGAAACACACTTTTGCAAAAAAAATTACGGTATCTATAAAATTTTCCTCAAAATTCAAGTTTTTTTCGTCATCACGAATTCAAGGAGTAAATTTTTAAGAAACAATCACCTACACTAGAACTTTAATTATCAAATTTCGATAAAATTCTCTATCATTCAGCGTTTTCCATCAATTAATTATTTTTATACTCCCTAAAATTTGTAAGGTGGATGAATTTTATAGACAAACTAATTACAAAATTGTAAAATCAAATCAATGAATATCATATTAACATTATCAATTCTTCAGCATTTATAGTGAACAAATTTCCAAATAAAGTTGGAATAAAACCTTGAATATTTTCTACGACAGTTTTATATCAAATTGCCATAAAACATAGTTGAGTGAATTCAAGACTTGAATACATTTTATTAATAATTTATGGCAGTGAAGTTGAATTCATTCACCTCACACTAATTAATAATATCTACTACCTCAATCTCGATTACTCTCATAAAAGGCAAACAATAAAATTCCTTTATATTCGTATTGGCAATCCTGGCTCTTTGTCGGTTAATTGCCGCCTCTTGGTTTCCTGCGCGTTTCTTGTACAGCAGCCACGAGACTTTTAACGGCTTCTTCGTGACCTGAACAATAAAACATTGAAGTTCGTTGATCTCATTCTAAACGAAAATGGTATTCGAAGTATTTATGCCGGATTCTTGCGCTGCGAAAGCAAACACGTTCATGAGTTGCTCCAAATTTAAATATGATACTTACAAAAGATGGATGTAGTAAATGTGAAGTATTAGCTTCGTAAAGAATTCAAACTATAGTTGTCAAAAGTAAAAAGTGATGAAATATTGTACAAAAACCTTAGGAAGTGTCAGTTAATGTAAAGCAGTTCACCCCAAAGTGTGGTGGTAGGTAAGGGAAAGACATTTTCAATTGACTTTACTGGGTACATGGACATGGACATATTCTTTCAAGGAGTTATAAGAAAAATTATTTGATGGTTGAGAAAACCACACATCATCTTTTATTAACCAAATACAAAATATCTGTTTTATAATAATCTACCAGTCAAAAACTAGTGAGAGTGTACCCAAAAACAAGGACTGTGATGGAGTGGAACGGTCATTTTACTATCATTACATTTCTCTGCAAGTCTTGATTATATATTTAATTGAAATAATTTGTTTTTTTTGAAAATTATTCACAGATTTCACCTTTTAAAAGAAAATCAAGCCATAAAATTGTTGAAATTTCAGACATTAGAGTTGAATATCATATTGAACTATGTGCTATTGGTCTTAAGATTGAAGATGTAAAAATTTGCATAATTTTAGTCTTCAGACCCCCAGATGATGACATTTATACTTTCATCAAGTGTTTGATTCAGTTGGTTGACGTAGCCTACAATCCTGCCGATTATTTGATCATATGTGAGGATTTCAATATTGACTTTATGAAATTCTGACAAAAATACCAAACTTCTGAATGACATTTTTGATTTTCAATAAATTGATGGATGTAGCCTTTACTACGTGGTAGGAGATCATGATGAAATTAGAAATGAAAATTTATATGTTTTTTACCACTTTAATTTGTAACTAACATTACTGCAGTTTCGTCCTATATGGACAATCTCAAACTTAAACAATAAAGTTTATTGTTTATTATGTTATTTATTCTCAAACTTAAACAATAAAGTTTATTGTTTAAGTTTGAGAATGTCCATATAGGACGAAACTGCAGTAACGTTAGTTACAAATAATAGTGGTAAAAAACATTTATGTTTTCGACTGTAAAATATTTCAGCCAAATATAGATGACCATTTGGGTCATTAATTATTATTCTTTATGGGCAGTGAATCTAGAAAATGGCCGATTCATCTATAAGCATAGTTTTTGAAATTACTATGGATCTTAAAGTAACGGCCAAATCAATCAGAAAAAAAACTTTTTTATATTTGTCAAAGCCATTTGACACCAAATCTTCTGAATTTCTTATAATTAAATTAGTGGGTTGGGTGAAATCATATATGGAAGACCACAGTCTGATATGGTATTTTATCGAGTCCCAAAGACATAACGCTAGGAGTGCCTCAAGGTTCCGTCCTAGGACAATTGTTGTTCCTCAACTTCATAAAAAACCTGTCTGAATTCTTTTCTGATTGTCAACCATGTTTGCTGATGACACCGTAATTATTGTGGCCGGCAAAAACTAAGTAGTTATCAGACAAAATAAATACAATAGTAGATAAATTGAGTGCTTGATGTCAACGCAACAAACTCATTGTGAATAAATTGAATAATGAAATCATTTAATTAGGAGAAATTTCAGCAGTGATTCTTACACAATGCGATGTTATGTTTAACTTGGTTTAACCTGGAGCAGTTCCATTCAAAAAGTTTATAACAAATTCAATTATGCATATTACTCAATCAAACAATTGAAAAACACTTTAGATAACTTTGGATTGTTGAATGTTTAGTTTTCGATGGCTCATTCTCTCATAAACATTATTATCATATCTTCGGGATCAGACATAGAGGTTTTTTGCTCAGAAAAGGTTGCCGAGATAAATATTTAATATAGGTTTTCTAGATAGTTGTAGACCAATTTTCCTACGAGAGGTTCTCTTGACTGCACCTTCTATATTTATCTTGATATGTGACTCTTTTGTCCATAAAAATATCAATATATTTGTTACAAAATCTGATATTCATGGTAGATATCCCCGCCATGGGAACCTATTGAGAATTCCCCTGCATCTTATGGCTCATTTACGATTCAAGATGCTACCCACTAGATAGATATATTTATTTGATTGTGTTATGTATAAAATACATTTATGACAAGTCAATAAAATAAACAGTTAACATTTGTAACATTTGTAACAGGGTATATTAACATATTCAAATTAATCATGTCCACAAAACTTTCACAACACTGAAATTTATATAAAAAATATAAAAGCGTCACAATCCGAGATGAAGCTCTACTACCAAATGCTTTCAAAATGTCAAGACAAGATGTCATGTAAAAATTTCTGTAGTATAATTTCTACAACAGTAGATTCTTCACCTCAATATTGAAACGTTTTTCTGACCCTCTTTTCCTGATAGATGACGGTAAGTTATTATAACATTTCATTGCATGAAATAGTGTGTCAAATTATTGGGTTTTACTCTGGACAATAGGCTAAATTGGTCAAGCCACATTTCAAGTTTGAAAAGTAAGCTATCGAGTGCCTTATTTTTACTTAGACAGCTGAAATTGGGGAAATTCTAGTGATGCCCAATGCATTTTTATATAACAAAAAAAAGCTCTGAGAATTCTTGCTGGAATCGGTTTTAGGGATTCTTGCCGTGAATCATTCGTTACTAATGAAATTATGTCGGTGCCTTCTTTGTATGTCTACTCAAGCCTATTAGATATTCACAAAAGAGCCCCCTTGTTTCCCAAGCAATCCAGTTTACACGATCATGATACACGTAACAGCAATTTTATTA
>WOGN01009231.1:0-10915 GCA_015342105.1 Leptinotarsa texana | reverse complement strand
GCTATCAAGGTTGCACGTGATGTTCGCGTCACCAATCAGGCGGTAGCTCTTTTCTGGATGGAATCCAGCAACTTCAGGGTATGTTTTGGGTGCAGAGCTCCATACATGAGAACAATACTCAAAAGAAGGTCTGATCTGAGCTGTATAAAGCATCAAAAGTTGCCGAGGTGTGTACAGTTTTCTGGATCGGAACAGTTTTCCAAGCTTTTGAGAAGCAGCCTTTGCAATTCCAGCGACAGGATTGTGACAAGACATATTGGTGCCCATTTTAACCCCCCCAACAAACTTATCGAAGCAGAAAGCGGATTTGTCTGACCTGATATCATTATATCCGGTTCGAAGATATTTATCTTTTTGGAGAAAACCGATGCCTGGGTTTTTGTGGCATTGAATTGAACCTGGTTACATTTAATCCAATTCGAAATCACTTCTAGATCCTCATTAAGGTATGCAACCTCCTGCTGCCGGTGAAGATGTGCCTTCGTAGCCGATGTCCTGGAATCCAAATGGAATGATGAGACAAGTGTGACGTCAGGTTTTTCCAATAAGTCGTTGATATACAATATAAAAAAAGTTGGAGACAATATGACTCCCTGGGAAATGACGAGACAAGTGGATCCTTGGGAAACACCAGCGTTGATGGTGAAAGTATTCGAGAGATATCCATCGACGGCCACTTGCAGAGAACGTTCTTTCAGGAAGTTGAAGACTCATACACAAAAAACAACCAACAAGCCATAGTATCGAAGTTTGGCTAAAAAATTCTCATGCTACGGTCATAGGGCATAGAAATATCAAGCGCAACAACTCTTGATTCTCCATGTTTCTCGATTGCGTTATTCCAAATATGGGTGACATACGATAGAAGGTCGCCTGTTAATCTTTGTTTCCGAAAACAATATTGATGATCGCTTTAATGTTGAAGCCTTCCAAATATTTGAGGATACAGTGGTTTGCAACTTTCTCCATGATTTTTGATATCACTGAGAGCAAAGCGACTGGTTTATAGTTATTTGGAACTTCTTAAAAAAGCCAATATTTTCGATTTGTAATTGCCCTGTTTTCTTTTCAAAGTATTTTTACAACATGAAGGTCATATAATTATATTAGAAGTCACACTGATGGCATCCAATTACTTTTCTTTGAAGTAATTTGAATCATTAATGTGTAATTCTATCATTAGGACATTAATATCGATCAAAACAATCATTTGAATATGGTCATTATATAAAGTTAATGATGGAGAAGTGATTACTTTCCGTAAAAGTTTCCAGTGCTTAGGCAGTACTGGCAGTACATTTTTCACATATTATTGGTATCAGTTAGATGTATTAACTAACCCAAGCCAGTCAGCAATAACCGTTCTTAATTTTAGATTACGAAGAGCTTCTTCCCATGCCCCTTATGCTATATTACTTTGTGCGAGATTTCCCCAAGAGAGAGTTGAAAATCTAAATCACCAAAAAAATATTTATCGATTATATTTTAAATATTAGTTATATAATTGTGATTGAAAAAGGATTTGGCTTTCTAATTCTCCATTTCTATGCAAAAGAATGTAGAAATCTTCCAAAGAAAGGAAAATATCAATTAATTTCAAAATAAACAATTTACAAATATATGTACCTAGATAATGCAAATAACTAACTTTCAGACATGAACTGGAAAAAATTCCTCTCGGAACAATTACTCTAATAAACATTGAATTACATGAAAGTGAAGTCATATATTGGTCAGACATCTAGAACATAAAGTAGTCGCATTATCTCTCATATGAGTGATAGTAGGAGAAATATAAAATCATGTGCCTTGGCAGAGCATGTTATTCAGTATGACAATAATATTGATTGTATGGTAAGACGAAAATTTTACATACTGAAAAGAAACCGCCGAATAGATACTTAGGCATGTCATATGCACCTCTTCGGAATATGTTTATTATTCCCCGAACTTTGAGACGAATCTTTCAAACGGAAGATGCTGCACAGGTGCATGATGATTTCACTTCAGCTTTCTGAGGGGCATCAGGTGGGTATAGCTTCCCTGACTAACGGAATATCATGTCGATAACCATCTTAATTTAGGTCAGGATTGGAGCCTTGCTCCCTTACCCTTCGAACTGTTCTTCGTCAGAGGGACGAAGGAATATCATATGTGAATAACCAAGAAAAGTATTTAATGCGAATAACTAAACGCAAGCGAGACATAAGTGGAACCACCTATTGGTGTGACACACAAGTCAACTTGCTAAGTTTTTATGTCAGTGTTGTTGGTGGTTTGACCAATCAACTGACAACTGCGGTAGCAAAAATTTGGGAAGGTAACCTGGAATGCCTTCGGTTAGCTTCTCAAATTTCCGCTACCGCAGTTGTCGGTTGATTGGTCAAACCACCAACACTGACATAAAAATTTGGGGCAGTTATTTGCAATAAGTACTTTTTTGGTTATTCTTCATTCGAGGACCGCCTGTCCAACAGACTTAAACAGCTATCTACCGGTGGCTTTTAAATTTGAATCAAATTGGGAGTGATAAGAATAGTACACATTTTTATTTTTTGAATTTAATGGAATTATTTTCCACCTTACCCCTAGCCTCTCATGTGAACCTACGTCTTTGTAGGTACGTGTGGCAGATATTCGACAGAAAAACAACAACTCAGCTAATGCTGCACAGAGAGCCATCAGAACCATGTGCAACGTCTTCCATTTGGAAGATTCGTCGCAAAGTAGAAATCGATTTCATTTGGTCGAAACGACCACCGATAAACAGTTTTCGGAGTACCTACTGAGCAGACCATTTCAAAATTCATCCGAAAGTAACTATATTTCCATCAGTACTTCTGGAATTTGTTATATAACATGTTATAATTACTGTTTCCATAACGTATTCAAGTAACACTTTATTGTGAGATTTTCAATGGACAGTTTACAAAGCCGTAACACGTGTTTCGCTTTACAATAACTTCCTCAAGTTTCCTCACCTGGGAACTAAAATTATTGTATTGAAAATTGCAATGGTTTTTACACGCTTGGATGGCGCTGTATGTAACCTACTTCATATTTCTTGATCTACTCGCGGGCAGATGGCGCTGTACGTAACATAGCTAATATTTCTTCTATTCACGGGCAGATGGTGCTGTGCGTAACCTCCTTGATAAGTTGTTCAAAAGAAAATCAAAATAATAAATATAGTTTAAATAACAAAAAAACACGCTTTTATAGCATATGAAACTTGAAAGTAAAAAATAAATATAGTTTAAAAAACTAAGAAACACGCTTTTGAAGAACGTCGAACTAAAAAGTTAAAAATATTGTTTTTATAAATAAGTTACAAAAAAATAACAATCGAAAAATACTATATTATTGTGACAAAAGCGTGGGTGCCATATTTTATGTGTATCTAGTGCCCAGGCTTTTTTCACAATAATATTAGTATTTTTTGATCGTTATTGTTTTGAGCTTATCTGAAAAAAATATTTTTAACTTTTTAGTTCGATGTTCTTTAAAAGCGTGTTCTTTAGTTTTTTTTCAAACTATATTTATTATTATCTTGATTGAGATGCAATCAGTACCAACAGATGTTACGTTTTATTGAGAACCTATAGCATGTAGTACTTCCAAAGGGGTAACAGGGGCGGAATAGAAAGTTTTGTTCACAGTCATTATCGTGAATCATCTGAAATTATCATGGATATGGAGTTATTCTATACATTTGACGAAAAATGTGAAGCGAAAGCACTGGCAATATCAAATTTGTTTTTAATGATTATTTTTGAATTTTTAATGCTTTCAAGGATATTTTGAAGGAAATATTTCCCAGTTTTTTCATTCACAATAATTCAGACAATATTATGATTTGTTTTTATTTAGAAGTTTTTTTTCAAATGACGTACACTTTGATTCATCTATTTTTTAAATATGTGATGAAATCGGCATCGACCAATACTTGATGAAAATCCATAAATTCAAGAAACTCTTTTTCACAATGGTTTTACAAAAACACGTGTTTCGCTATACAAAAACTTCTTCTTCTTCTTCTTCTATAATTCAGCATTTTCAGAATGCTTCATTGACCAAAACAGAAGTTTTGACATTGGATCCACTTGCGCTCTAGTTAACGAAAATTCGATATACAGTGCATTTCTTTAATGTCCCCCACCCCTTTTATTTTTTGATCGGGTAAACTCAGATAATTGAAATTTGGGATAATGAAATATATGCATGAACGCTTTATTTTGTTCAGTTGGAATATTCTCATTTAGTTTTCCGTTTTACTAGTAGAAAGGTACCACGTCAACAATATCTAAAATGGCCAATTCTCGTTCATTGAAAGAGAAAAATTAAGCGATTTTTATTTACAGTTAGAGATCGAAAGGATTTTCAATGAACGTTTTCTGAATCTCCCATCTGTAAAAAATCATTCATGGAACTTGTATCTGAATTCACAACTACCGTTAGTGTACATAAAAAGTCCCCAGGTCATCCGTCCATTCCAAAATAACAGCTAATGCAAATAATTGGTGAGATGGTGGTAAATCCTGAACAGTCTACTTATTCCGTCGCGAATGTTTCTGAGGTGTCTCCTTCTACTGTGTGGAGACTTTTGAAGAGGAATAGGTATCATCCATACAAAATTAAAATAGTACACCAATTAAGATGACCCTGATCGAAGAACAGAATTTTGCGAAATCATGACGTAAACCATTGCAGGGCATCCTACCTATCTCCACAATATTTGTTTCAGTGACGAATGTATTTTTTTAAATGGTAATGTTCACAGACAAAATTGCTGTTATTGGAGTGACAGCAACCCTCACGTTTTCAGAGAAACACATACCCAATATCCAGAAAAAAATAAAGTTTGGGCAGGAATATTATGAAACCATATTGTAGGACCTCTATTTATTGATCAAAATTTAACTGGAATATGCTGGAAATGCTGGAAACTGCCGTTGATCCTCTCATCACTGAAATTGTCGAAGCGAATTCTAATGAATTTGATATGGATATTTTATTTCAACAAGATGGAGCACCACCATATTACTCCAGGCAAGAAATTAACTATTTGGATACTACTTTTCCCGGTCGTTGGATTGGCCGTCGAAGTGCTACTACACCTTTTGACTTTTTCTTGGAGCTATTTGAAGCAAAAAGTGTGCAAAACTGAACCTGCTTCAATATTGGATATACAGCAGAGAATAATAAATATTTGTAGATATATTGACGTTACTGTGTTCGAAAATGTTCGACGTGAAATATCGGATAAGCTGTTCATATGTCAAGAAGTTCAAGGCAACCATTTCGAGCATCTTCTGAACTGACCTCAAGCTCATCAACGCAAATTTTATGTAGTTAAATGTCAATGTATTCAAGCAACTATTAAAAGTTCTGCCATTTTGTAGTAGTTGAAGATATTATGATTTATGGCTTTTGCATCACGATAATGCAGCTGCCCAAAAAAACCGCAATCATTCCACAGCCACCGTATTCACCAGATTTTGCTCCTGCGACTTTTTCATATGTTTACAAGATTGAAGAGATCCATAAAAGGGTGGCGTTTTGCGATGATTAAGGAGATAAAAACAAGTCAAAACATAACGCCGCGACACTGGTCATGAACGACTGAGGCATAAAAGCTCTTTTATAACATAATAGTTGTAGAAGATGCCGCGATTTTTGTCGCAACGCGCAGAAGAGAAAAATCGTGTACGTAAAATAGGCCCAAGATTCACAAAAGTCAGCTCTACTTGATTATGATATTACATTACTATCCCGATAAATATTTTTTCCTGCATATGTTGAAGAAACGTCTCAGTTTTAATTTTGAAAACGATGGGTAGCCTCCTAATTGATGATCATCAGCGAAGAATCACCCTTGTTAGGGACGAATAATGAAACATAAATACGTGTAACTATAGGTATAAATATACCACATATGCGCCCTATAAAATGCGGCAACAGACTAGTCTCTTTCGAAGTTTGCTTGACATTGCCCTTTGGCACAAATAAAAAGAATACAAATAAAATAGTTGTGCAATAACGACTCTTTTTTTGGAACTTTCAATTGCCGACCTTGTGGAAACGTAAAATAACCTGTATCAAATTTTCATCACGGAAATGTAAATTTTGAAAATGATGAACAGCGTCAAATTAACATCATGAAAATATGCCTAAAAAATTTCTTAAAATTTCTTACTATATTAAGTATTTTCATCACTTCACAGGAGATGGCCTCATATAGATGTGTTTGCGTGATACTATACGTATTACTACATATTTGAAGCATAAATTAATGTACATTTAATATCCCAAAATAAACATCTTCCAGATGGTGGGTATAAAAAATCTGTTTAAAATCTGTTTTGCCGTTAATCAGCTGCCGCCCCAATACGAATGACAACTCTCAGAAGTTGAGAAACTTGTGCGAGCTAAGGACTAACGAGGTCTTACCTTTTAACGTGTGATTCCTAACACGGAATAAACACATAATATTTAAGCCGTTTAATAGGAAAACAAAATAATAGGTCTTCTTATAAATATAACGTTATTTTGGAGTACTAATATCTTCCACCTTCAAATATATACTTATCTCATTTGTAATAATACGTAAATGAAACATATTTCTAATGTTTCGAATACATCAGTAGAAATATCATTGGATATGAGATATATTTATGATTTTCAGCGTTTTACCAATACTTTCAATCATGAAAAAATACATATTCAATATCCCATAAAAACATTAAGACGACGATCATATATACATTATTTATGAATAATTTCTGTGAAGATCTCGTCATGAACATAATTGTTTAGAATGATTTGTCTATCTGCAGACATCTCACTTAACATCCCAAAACAAACGTCTTTCATATGACGGTCATGAATATACATTTTATAAGTCGTTTCATGAAGCATTAAAATAATTGATTTTTTTACATTCATGAGATGATCTTCAAAATGTACTGGGAATATATCCATTTTTGATTACTAATAACTTCAAATGTTTGTTAATTTTTAGTTCGTAATAATACGGGTAAAAATATGTTTTTAATTAATCAGTATTAATACAGATTTTCGTCTATATGTATTTTCATCACTTCCAAGAAAATGATTTGATGAGACATATTTATTTAGTTCAATATTTTACTAATTATTTGAATAATGAAAAAAAGGAAGGATATGCGACATCCTATATATGATCATCTCTATTATAACGATCATGTATAGGAGTACATAATTTATCAATCATTTTTATGATCATTTCATTACAAAATTATTAGTACTCTGTTAGTCTATCTGAAGATGTCTTACAAAAACGTCATAAAAGAGATATTTTGCAAATACAGGGTTTACCGGGATATTATACGTATATTTTGATGATTTCATAGATACTTTTGATTGTATATAAACATACCAGAATATTGTTGTCCACATCTATTCTTGAGGTAAGACTTCCTTCTTCTATAACTTGCCCATTCTTGTCATTTTTCAGTTTTAGCATCCATTTTATGGGATAATCTACCGAAGGGTCGCACATTTCTACTCTGTTGACAGTAATTGTGGCTTGAATAACCTTGAAAATGAAAAGTTCATTCGTGGATGTAAGTTAGATGGTATAATGATATTCATATTATCGATATTCTTACATAAAATTCACCAATCGAAGTGGTAATTTGTATTTAATGCACAGCTGTTTAACACGATTACTCGTTTGATATGTGTCGATAATTAAGACAACAATAGCTGAACAGCCCGATATAAAAAGTGAATCATTATGCCATAAGCATAAATAAACCCTGGCGTAGTTTAAGCCCGGATAATGTTGAATAACAGAAGAACTAACGAGGTCATACCTTTTAACGTGTGATTCCAAACACGTTGGACGATAGGAAGTGAAAATCGAACATCCAGGCCTTGCGGCTTGAACCACCGGTTTACACAGCGGTCGATTTTGAGTGAGTGGAGCAAACCACCCACGCCAACCCACCGGCTACCGTCCTACTACTACTTTCATTAACCTTTTTTTGCATGTTCGATAAATTATCAATTTTCACATACAGTGTTTTGACACAGAGCAGCTGAGGTGGTTTATGTGAAAAAAGTAAATTCACATATTTTATACCCGACGTACTTACTCAGCAATCAAACAATGTTGTTCAGTAGACAACATTGAACATCGGTAATACTGTTCATAGTAGAAGATAGATTTGCGAATAAATTACTCAGAGATGATTGAAGATTTGATCTTCGATATGTTATTATTTATAGAGAATGTGATAGTTTGAATTTTATATTTATTTAGTTTCAAAAGGTTAGCATCGAACCGTCAATATATTGTCATTCTCTATTTATTGTGAACATTCAAGTAACACGGAATCAGATAAAGGAACTGGCTGAAAATATTACACCAGCGAATGATAAATTTTGTGTCATTACTTTTTTTACATAAAACCCTCGTTGGATAATCGGTATCATTAGATTTTCGTATATTAAACACCCTTCTATGATTCTAACAAATTATTAAGAATAATTTAAACAACTCACGGTCGCCATGAACAACACTAAAGAAATCTTTATGATTGCCATATTTGGGATATTACAACTGAAATTTGATTGGGAACGAGTCATTTATATAACCAATATTTCATTCAAATGAAAATAGCTATTTGTTGATTCAATTATCGATAAGTGCAACGTAATTTATAAAAATCCATTGTTAACAGTATTTATATTAATATCTACTCTTTCAATCGTATTTATGGCTTTGGCAGACAATAACCTTTTCGTTGATGAGTTCGAGTCCTGGGAATTGATCCGTAAATCCTCCTTTTCAAAATTGAAAAACTGCAAACAGGAAATTATTTTAGTTATTCATTACTATCTCTGGTTGAAGCGTCGAAACGATTTTCCTGTTGATCAATTCAAATAGCATGTATGTAGTATGTAGTACTTTGAGATGATGCCTGGATTCTGTATTTATTGTTCCTAAGGACAATATTTATTGAGGGATAATAAATCAATAGTATTAGTACACTGACCGTTACTTGATGAAAATGATAATGAAGCTTGGGCGCCGCCAGGATTATTTTCAGGGAGGTACATTTGCATTTACACATACTGTTAACCAATATAAAATATGGAACTATGAATGATGATCTACGTTTGAAATAACTGAGACATCCTTAGAACCCTATCTAGATATACAATTTCAAAATGGAGGCAAACGAGCTTTCCGACATGAATGTGTAGTGTTTTATTTTGGTCTCCAGCGCAGCACGATCTATAAGGACAGTTCATAGTTTTTCTTCCTGCTTCAAATATCAAACGTTTTATGAAGCTGATCAGTCTCACGTCGACAGGTAAGTGCATTGTGACGCACTGGCTTCGTGGAATACATTTGAAAAAATCGTAGGTGTAAAAATACTAAGCGTTCATGAATCTTCAAATACGGTATATCACAAAGAAGTTGAAGAAAATCTGTAAAATTTCATTTCATGCCGGCGACACGATCTTCCACTTCGTCGAAAAATCGACCAGGGTTGTTTTCACAGAACTGCTACATTTTCGAGTTGGCTCGGGAGACGAGATTCTGAAGAATCATTTAGAATCAGGAGCAAAACATTCTTTATAAATATCGCATCAATTAAATTCAAAACGAATTGATTAATTTTTTTTCCGATGTGCTTAAGAGTAAAATAATTGAGGAGGTGAAACACGCTTCGGCTTTTTCGATATGCCAGGCTAAGCGGCCTGTGTATGCTCGGTGTTCACAGGAAAAATAGTTGATAATGATACTGAATTTTTGACGAGGTGATGAACAAATTTGGACAGCAACCTCGACGACTTCATTTATTGTTCAAATCGTAACCTAATACACCAATAAATTACAATTTTTTGGCATTTAAAATTGACTTTGTTGATTTCTCATGAAAACTATATAGCCTATGTCACTCGCAAGGTATTCACGAATCTAACGACACGTCGTTTGCTGAAATCAGTTGAGTACCGAATCGACTACAGATTTCTGGAAATAACCGTTACACTATATAAGCCGGCTTCTCGACCCAAGAGGGTAGTTGAGTTCAGAAAGTGAATCGAGCGGTTAAACAAGGAATTCAAATAGTGGAAATAAATTAAGCGTTAGTTGCTTAGTGTTGTAATAAATAAATCAGTTTGTGATAGTGAAATATCGTTGGAAATAAATTTGTTTAAGGCAGTTAATTCTTTAATTTGTCACAATACGTACATACACACAAACAGACTGATATCCATCACAAAAGATACATGGGATGGCTGAAGAACTGGGCGTCAGCTCCCATAAGGTTTTTGATGGTTTCAAACGTATTGGAAAAGTCAAAAAGCTCGAAAAGTCGTTGCCCCACGATTTGAACGATTGACATAAATTGTCACGCTTCGAGGTCCATTCTTCTTTGCTTCTGGGCAAACAAAACGATCCTTTTTTGGATGAAAAGTAGATCCTCAACAACAACAGAAAACTCAAGAGATCAACCCATCACTTTGTACACTATGAAACTGCATTAATTTCGAAACAAAATGAGAGACAGCCTCGTCTCTTGGCCAAGAATAAGTAACTCAACATTTCCACATGTAATATTTATACTTCAATATTTCTAAAATTATTTTTTTGCACGCGAACAATTATGATTGCACTTATGTTAAACCTGGAGCTGAACTAGAACTTTTCCAAATTGTTTTCAGCTCAATTTTGCATTCGTGTTTCATATTATTTCATATATAACTATATATACTTTTTCATCATCCTTTTTGAAATATTTTTTTATGTTTATATTGGACCATGTAATTGAATGCAAATAAAAATTATTATCATTATCATTATTTTTTCCCAATTACTCTTTATTCACTTCTTCTTCTTCTCCTGATAAGATACCGC
>WOGN01009230.1:0-10915 GCA_015342105.1 Leptinotarsa texana | reverse complement strand
AACCTTTTTTATGTCTATTCATAGACCTAACGAAGGCTTTCGATAATGTCGATCATCAACTACTCCTACAAACTTTAGAAAATAATGGTATCAGAGGGAACTGCTAAACGCTTTTTGAAAGCTATCTTCGAAATAGAATGCAATTTGTGCGAATTGCAGATACAATTAGCAATCAAAAACAAATAGAATGTAGAGTCCCACAAGGTACGGTACTGGGTCCTCTGCTTTTAAATTTATATCTAAATGAATTATTCAATTTGGACAGCGTAGGGAAAATAATTGGATACGCAGACGATACTGCTATATTCTATGGCTTGATTTGAAAAAGAACGTAGAAACAGATTTGCACTCAAAAAATTGATTGACCAAAGGCTCCTGACAGTGAATCTGGAAAAAACTAATTTTCTTTAGAGTAGAGATTCATTTGAGATATGGTAGAACAACATGGGGATCAGCTCTGCTTGTACACCTCAATTCGTTAGAGGTATTACAAAGGAGATTCATGAAATTGATCATGTCTAGAAATTCACGTTTCTTGTCAGATCTCCTGTATAAGGAGGGTGAAGTTATGGATATGAGACAATTATATTTCAGCAAAATTAAAGCATCATCACGAAACCACGACTATAACACACGTCATCGCGACCAAGTAACATATCCTACTATTAATAAGTCAATTTCACAAAGAGCATATTCCTTCATGGCAACTAAATTATATAACACCGTACCTCACAAAATGAAAAATTTTTATTCCAAACCAATATTCAAGAAACAAATAAGAAAACACATTTTCGAAAAAGATAGACAATTTTAAAAAAATCTGTTAAGTGTGAAATAAGTTAGTCAAATTTATCCCAAAGTTGTATCATACTGTATTGTAAGTAGCATAATTTCATCCATATTGCCTAAGATTTCATCTATTTGCACATTATTATTTTATTCCTATAGAACGTGTAATATTTGTCTAAGGTTTTATCTATTTTTCTTACTTTTTGTTTGTCTAGTATTTAATCGGCCTATTTTACCTCAAGCCGAAATATAATTCGCTTAACTATAACACCAAATTCACAAAATTTAATAAAATGTCTTGTAGTTTCTACTCCATGAAGGTCATACTTACTTTTATACAAATATTTATGTACTTACATATTCTTTATAAGTTCTTGCGAAACAAGAACTCTGCTTTTATCGCCAAACCACTTTGTTCACATATTTTGTTTTAATTTTACTCTAATCTGTATACGTTGTGAATAAAGTTATTATTATTATTATTTTTGGTATTATTATTATTATAATATATACTCTAGTGGTTTTTCAAAAACAAAATATTACATCTTGTGGAGCAAGCCGAAAATTGCTCTTGAATATTCAATATACTGCCAACTATTGTGTAGATTGTTTTAAGTATAGTCTTGAATTTGTATCCATCTGTTAGCATTTTTCAATTATGAAAATTGATTGCCGGTGTTCTAGGAAAGCATTTCGAACTAGAAACATCATGGATGGGACCATAGAGTTATAGATCTGTTTTTCTCTACTGAAACGATCTTCAATTTATTTTAGTGCCATTGGAGGATCTTGTTCTAAATAATCCGCCAATACATCTTTTGCAATATATTGATTCGTTTCTGGGGGTTCTCTTCATGATGATAACTTCAGTGAAGAAGTAGCAGTTTTAAGTTTCTTTTTAGCTGGTGGAGGTGATTATGAGAAGAGTTGAATCAGCAAATCAGAGGTAAGTTTGAATAATATTCAAATAGCCTTCATCATTTTCAGATTTGCCCCATTTCCAGGCCAAATATTTTTTTGACTCCTTCGAGCGCAGCGATAGCATACATTTCGGCATATACGTACCATTTACTGGCGCACGCTTTGTATTAACGTACATGATGCTAAAATTCTTGTCGTTAAATCTTCAACAGATTCTACAAGTGTCGAATACAGCATAGATTCAAGTTATCCCCGCAAAAAAGTCTAGTGACGTTAAATCCGGAGAACTTGCATGCCATGTATGGGATCCCGTCTACCTATCCACCGATTATGGAATGTTTCATTAAGAAACTGTCAAACGACTCGTTAGAAATGGGCCGGTGCTCCGTCATATCGAAACCACATCCTTTGACGAACCATTAGAGGTACTTCTTCAAGTAGCTCAAGTAAAACATGTTCAAGAAATACTCGGTAGTTCTATACATTCAAATGGGAAGGAATAAGATATGTTACAACGATTTTTTCGATAATTCCTATCCAAATTTTGACTGAAAACTCCTATTGGCCTTTTCGAAACATTTCATGCGGATTTTGTTCATCCCATAAATGGCTATTTCTACTATTGAAATACTCTTCTCTTGTGAAACTTGCCTCATCCGTGAATATATTTGGGAAAATCGTTTGCTTCTTCGTGCATCATCAAAAACCATTAACAAAATAATCTACGAGGGCCATAATCTCCAGCATCCAGGGCCATAACTTCTGCAGGCGAAATGGGTACAATAGTTGTTCATGTAATACCCGACTCACTGTTGATTGTGACACTTGTAAACTATACAAAATGGCCCGAGTGCCCGTAGAAGGATCTGGTTCTAATTGTTCAAAAATTTGTTCATCCGTAACATTATCTGTTGTCCTATTCGTACCTCAATGGTGTTTACTAAATTTGAAGGACCTCGTTTCCTTCAATCGTCGATGTTGATGACTTCCGTTTGGATATCTATTTTGATATAATTCAGCAGCGGCTTTGGCATTTCCTCCTGTTTCACCATAAACGAAATGCATATCTGTATATTCTTCAGATTATTAGCCACCAAGGTCACCGTTCTTATATCCGATGGAGTGTTTTCTATGAGATAAAATGAAACAAAAAGTATATAAACCCAGACCATTTGCAAACAAAGAAAATTTAGAGACCATTCGGGAGTGTTGTGCTAACATAAATCCCCTATTTATTAAATATGTCACAAAGTCTGTGAATGGAAGGACTGTAATTTGTATAGAACGGGAAGGATGGCATGCTGAATGATAAATTCATGTTCTTCATAAGATCATTGAGATAAATCAATGAATGTTATGATGTTTTGCTGTGAATTTGGTTATAGCCAAAAAACTAGGTGGCGGCGGATACTCTCCTTTGATTGTCTGAAATGAAAAATAAGAGGCCCTACTGGGCCCAACTACAAAACAACACTCAATTTCTAACTCCTCTAGGTTGAAAGAGACTGCTCCATTTGAAAAACGTCATAGTAGGAAATTCAAATCCAAATCAGATGCCTTTCGAAGTTTGAAATTCACTCACTTCAGTGGTGTGATATGAATTTCGAATCAAAGAAGGTCATAGTGCCAAATATTCGCTAATTCAGCCCAACGCAGGAAAGTTCTTTTGAACTCAAAACTTTTTTAAATAAAATTAAATGTAATCACGGAACAATAGTTCACGGGAAGAAAATGAGAATGCATTCATTACAATTCAATGAGTCATAACAATTGAAAGGGGCTTGAGACAACCTTCATTTCTTGCCAACATCTTCTTCTGGCTCCTAATTCGTCTCAGTAGATCCTGTAGGCAGAAGTCTTGTATTATTACTCAGTAATTACTGTACTACGAATTATGAATTAGAATTTATAACCATTTCCAAATCATATGAATTAGGTGGCATCACAGCATCATTCTTTTTTCGAAGTCTCGTTATTATCGACAATTTCAATGAATACAGAAAGGCATCGTCCACAGTATTGAAGTTATTGGGGGAAGGGTATAATTCATGAACTTTGGATCTGAAGTCCTCACGTATATCTGCTATTGTTTCTACTATTCGCAAGTGTTCGTCAGCCCCAATGCTTCTTGACCTTGTACCAGTTGCTGCTCAAAATAGAATGACCACCATTTTTGTGTTATATCGTAATTGGCTTGTGTCTATTTACTCCAAACCTTCCTGACAGCTTCTGCATTAAGTAATCCTTCCTATGTTTAGGTTCACCGTATCGTTGAAGGATGTTCTTTAGTGAAAATTAACGTAAAGCCTTACTATTCTCAAGGTACTCGGCAATGAAGTGGACATTGTTTTACTTCAGAACATTGGAACTTTGAGCTGCATTAGGATCATAGAAAGGCATAAATGGAAGAA
The DNA here is from genome assembly GCA_015342105.1 of Leptinotarsa texana. NCBI lineage: Eukaryota > Metazoa > Arthropoda > Insecta > Coleoptera > Chrysomelidae > Leptinotarsa > Leptinotarsa texana. Next base: position 6,794 of record WOGN01009230.1, on the reverse strand, counting down.
GGTACCACGGCAAAAATGGTGATACTTCCCTTCGGCAATTGCTAGATCTGATTCATTCGCACTACCACGAAATACAGCGGTTGCAGCATCTCTAATTTTTTGTACTGATTCTTCTAGAGTCATACTCCTACGCACTGTTTCACGTCTGTGAACGGGAAACGTTTTTTGTTTGGCCTTGAAGCTTTCAGAGGCATGCTTAAGGCGAAACACCAGTGTTTACCAGGTAGGATGGCAATTCTATGTGAGTACAATTTGTTACCATTCATTTAAAGTAGAACTCATGTGAAAGATATCTGATTTTTTATTCCACAACGAATGTTTGAAATACAAACTGAATAGAGAAAAGTTTCTTCTGTATAATTCAGTGTTCATATTTTTTCGTGTAATTCAATGTTTATATGTTTGTCAATGTCTATTCAGTTTGTATTCCAAACATTCGTTATGGATTTGAATCACATATTCAGGGAGGGAGAATGTATACAGAAAATACAATTTTTTGTATATTGTAAATGTAAATGCATAGGTGATACTCGATAAGTGAGCAAACACTGTTCCAAAATAAAAGTACATTACTTAACCACCTGATAAATATTCAGTCTGAATTAAGAACACCACGAAAAAATCAATACGTTTAAAAATATTTATGGGAATAACAGAGTACTTAAAAAAAGCAAACACATCAATAAGAACATTTTAAAAGTACATTCATTTTGGAATAAGTAATAGTTATGAAAATAAAAATCAAACCCGTGCATGAAGAATTGAAAAGGCGAGTATGAATAAAATAAAATGAAATGAATCAGTTGAAGAAATTTGGTTCGACGATCTCATTACATTGGGTCGTTTTACCTTATTTTTGATCATATTAATTTTTATGATTTCTTTAATATGGTCAGGAATGAAATTGAACGCCTTGGGTGCTAAGAAAATATTCGCTGACAAACAGATTTGTTCATCTGTGGAACAAAATGTGGTGCCTTTGTCGGGTACCATAATTATGTGTAGGTGAACTAGCGTGATTTTTTATTTTTTATATTTCAATATAAATTCAAACAATATAGTTACCTCAGATCCAGTATCCCGCATTCCTTATATAAAAGATCTTTAGAATATCGTTGGGGTTTTTCTCAAATCAACTTCAGGAACTGTTTTGGATAATCTCTAGTGGTTCGATGTGTGTCCATAGTGTGTTATCCTGTCATAGGCGAGTACCAACTCAACAAAGTTTGTTGCTTATTGGCGTCACAATGGAAATTGAATTCCTATAAATAATCATTTGTATAATGGAGATTTTGAATATGTATTTCAAAATTAGAATCCATCATGAAACATCCAGTACACTATACTCTTTCCATCTAATCAATATAGTGCTCAAAACTTTATCATGCATAGTGCACGTGATTTCCCAGAGAAGGCGTCTTGTACACAGTCGCACTAAGGAACGACAGATTTTTTTAATAATGTGCTGTTGGATATAGGAATTTTTTAGGTGGAGTGTAGTAGGGACACACATTAGCAGTTTCTTCAACCGTATCAGGACTTGATATTTTAAAAATTTTAAACTTCAAATGTATATGTATAGACCACAGGCGTTAAAACCTAACTGACCACTCCAACACTGTGACAATGAATTCCGTCAGCCGATTGCAGTCAAATGTGATTGGCATGCGTGAGGAAGTTGTTTATTTTGTCCAATAGATGCAAATGTGCGTGGTGAACATACTTTGATCACGCATCTATCTTTCTTTGGGTTAGGTACTTTGTTTGTTGAATGGATATAGTCTAGATACATCAATAAAACGTGTCAGGATATTTTTTAACCAAAACTGTTTTCTTTCGTAATCAATAAAATGATAATATTTGAATCAACGAATGAAATCTTTTCTCGGGAGCCAACTATTATTCTTTCTCTCTATCGCTCAACTGGAAGTTGTATGTGCAGTTATCTGTTTAATAAAACTCTCTTGTATCGAAAGTGCAGTGTATTTTTCGGTAAATTTCTCTGCTTCGGAATGCTACAAAAACAAATATTTTTTCAGAACCTTCTCGTGAATTCCATGGAGCGAGCAAAGCCGCTTTTGCCCGCGGCTTCGCTCGCGTTAAGAGTATTATTATTAATTAGGTACAGTTTTTGCGGCTTTACTTTTATTTAGTGTGTTTAAAAAATTAGGGCCTACAAAACTTCTTTGTACACAATATTCTGTCAGCTAAAACTATCAAGCTATTGGGTGAACTTACTCGTAAGCAAGCAACATAAAACTATCCATGAGAGAAGCAATGTTCTCTCAAGTCAATACCGGCAAATTTGAGAGTTTGCCCCTTAGACTTGTTTATTGTCATGCCAAAGAAGACTTTTAGGGGAAACTGTAATCGTTTAAATTCGAACGGGATATCATTCTATATTAACGGGATTCGTGGTATAAATACAGTTTCACCTGTCGCACACTCATTTAATATAGTGACAAGGCAAACCAAGCGGTTTCAATGAATTTAAAAATTTTACAGGGTAATTAGTAGCGTCGTCTGTATTAACCACAGTATCAATCAAAATATAGACCTTTTCTTCGTCCTCAAACGACACGAGCAGGATATCGTTGATAGCTGCTGCTTGATCGTTCTTTGGAGTAAGTATGACACGCTACATAACCATTCAATAGGCTTGTCATGTATATGAATAATGTCTGGATAAACTTTAGACAAAAATTCTTGCACCGTAGTGACAACTGTACATAATTCCTCTGGGACGGTTATCATCCCATCAAACGATGGAAAATCACCATTACCCATTTTAAGGAGATCTGAAAATCTACCAGCAGACTCATCTCCGCCCAAATGTGCTCTCATATTTTTAGAGAGCTTAAGAATATTAACCTGGGGCCACAAATCAGATTTCTTAATGTACGACTTTAGTTTGTCAGCTCTGGTTCCTCTTGGCACCACTGGTAGAGTCTGCCGAAAGTCTCAGGCCAGCAAAACTGTTACGTCATCCATTAATTTTGTATTACCCCTTATATCCCTTAGTGATCTGCTTAAGGCTTCAATACCAATTAATGACTGTGATAGAGTTAGCTCTTGTGGAGGTGAAGAAGAACTAAAGTACTTCATTGAAAAATTTATAGAACTGGATGACTCGATCGGTTGAACCTCATTCAAGAGTTCGACCTCAGACAGTGCAGAGAAGCGAGATGGTGATGATGAAGTTGGAGTTCTTTCTGTTTCCGGAGATGAGAATGGAGGGTTATGTTTTTCCCGTGGATTGAGTCTAGCACCAGTAGGTACCCAACATAAACTGATAGTACGAAAGCTGTCTTTTGACGTCAGCTGGCAAGACCTGAAAGATTATATTCGAAATGTCGCTAGAGTTACTTTCAAGCAAGCTCATAAATCATATCGCAACATCAGAACTGTCAAATTCGCTTCTCATTCAGACATGGAAGCCGCTTTTAGACAACTGAATTATACTGTTTTGATGGGTCAACGAATTCGCATCAAAAAAGCCAGGAATAATTCGATTTGAAAAAGAAAATATTTTTCCAATTGCGCAACTTTCTTGCCGTTCCAGAGAAAGAGTTTTTCCAAGCCTACCCGGTACAATCATTTCCGTGACCGTGCAGCCTGGTAAGTGGCGACAGCTTGCTTCTGTACATCAGGGTTTTTTTTTATATTCAGACACAGCTTTACGGTGGGATTCAGGTAGAGTTTGTCCATATTTTTGTGCCTTTTTAAATTGATTTCTCGTGTGTAATTAATAAACCTTGCCCTACGTTTGTTTTTCTTTTTTTCTGTTAATGTCACAGACTCAGATTGGGACAATACAGTTCTTATTGAATTTTCATCATAATTTATTGAAGATACAATAGGTGAATGTTCACGCTTCAAAACAGATATCTCCTGACAACCGTTATTAACTTTAAGTTGCGAATATATATCAATTCCAAAATAATGTTCTTCTACAGCTACCTCCATACGACGCCGAGTAATTTTCTGTGCTGCTATGGGAAGATAGGCATCAAAATGCCCACTGGACAAATGTTTGCTGAATCGTAATCACCTTAGTGGATAGTCGTTAGATCCAGATTCCGTATATATGAGACTGTTTCAATAAACTTCAAACTTAAATAGGAATATCCATCCTGCTGCTATTAACTCACAAAATCCACCATAAATAGCATTTTTCATCATATCAGCAAAATATTCGTCAGGTGTTACGTAGTTATCACCATTCCTGTCGTGGGTCATAATTGAAAACTTGCTCTAGTCATTAACCACATATCTGACAATTTTTGAACGCACCTCCATCGCTCTATCTTCTGTTCTGTACATTAAATAAGAGAGAGCACGAAACAAACATGGACTGTCACCAACAATAGGGACGACAGTACATTCTTCAACTTCTCCATTAACGTTCAGATTTTGGGAAAAAAAGTTTTTGGCTTTCTACTACTCCATATTGATACAAAAAAACAATGATGAGGGAATCATCCAAGGAAAGAAAGTCCTCCTGAAACAGCTACTTTCATATAAACATTGAATTACACGAAAGAAAAAAATTCTTTCAAAACAAATATTTTTATATGATCACTGAATCTATTCAGAAGATATTTTTCTCTACTCAGTTTGTATTTCAAACATTCGTTGTGGAATAAAAATCAGATATCATTCACATGAGTTCTACTTTAAATGAATGGTAATTAATTGCACTTTCAGTAGAGAGTAGAGAAAAGTATCTTCTGTATAATTCAGTGTTCATATAAAAGTACTTGTTTCGAAAGATTTTTTTCTTTCGTGTAATTCAATGTTTTTATGAAAGTAACCGATTCAGGAGAACTTTTTTTCAGTTTGTGTCTGCAGTTACAATACACAAAATTTCAAAACTTCATTTCTAAACTTCGTAACGGAAACGTTCCATTTACAGAATAATATCATTAACGTATGACACTAATTTGACAATTTCATGATAATTTCAAAAAGCTGAAGAGATCATGAGAGCAAAACTTGAAAAGTATCTTTGGATGATCATCAGCCGAACGGAAGTGTACTCTTATAACACAAGTTATTCCCATATCTCGATAAAACTTATTCTCATCTTCAAGAAAAAGCTACAAAAGTTATATGACAATAGTGAAAAAAAGTTTTTGGCTTTGTACCACTCCATCTTAATACAACTCTACAACTGATGGAACACTGCCATCCTCACTGGAATACATCGATGTTTCGCCTGAGACACTTGCCTTAAGACTCTTGAAATTTTTGAAAATTTACAAAATGGTGATACATATAATAAAACACTGCATTAAAAAAGGTGGAATCCTCACTAATGCAAATCGATTATTTGAAATTTTCTTGATAAAATTCGTATTTGTTTAAAAATTATAATTTTCCGGTAGATACCGGTAGAATTTTTGTTTGAGAATGAAGTACCTGATGAATGATTATTGAAGAAAGAGTGAATATGTCATGCGAGACCTTTATTTTGGCTATAGAACGTGATTTCTGAAGTAATTTGTAAAAATCATATGCAATTATTTTCAATAAATTGATGGATGTAGCCGTTACTACGTGGTAGGGGATCATGATGAAAAGAGAAATGAAAATTTCTATGTTTTTTTACCACTTTTTCATTTCTCTTTTCAGCAATTATTTTCCTTATTTTTTATCAAATTAGATAGTAATAGAGTGCATGATTTTTATGAACGTAAAAACACATATGTCACAAAAAAATTACGTGGCTAGGATAATTTTGTTGGAAAGAGAGCATAGGTATGCAGTCATCTTTCATGTCAGATAGTATTCATATAATGAAAGTTGTTTGTTTATCTTTCTTGTGAGTAAATATTATAATTCACTTGATTTTCCTTATAATCCCAAGACAATAACCCCAATTTATACCCATAAGCTAATGCTTAATTAACTCCCAACAATTCCCCACATTGGTAAATAAGAGGTAAATATAACGTAAATAGGTCCTCTTCAGAAAATGTCGACCTAATTGAAGGTAGAAATAACGTAATTCTAACTAAAAATGGTATTTGAGTAACGTTTTAACCCTTTAAGGTTCACTGATATAATATTTTCAGGCAGCTAATGTTTTACGGGGAAAATATCTTCCCAAGATATGATTATACATAAGACTGCATGCGCTGCCATCTATTCACCAATACAGGAAGCGTCATTCTAGCACAGAACTATTAGGTGGAAAATTATTATTCCAATAGTTCATTAAAAAGCGTACATTTTTGAAAGTTTTTTTTGTTCATGTTTTTGTTCGTGTTGTGCCTTTTTAAATGAATAATGGAAGGAAACATTACAAAAAAAAAATTAAGTGAGTTACATAGATAAGTATTTAATACTCTCAAATTATAGTGTATTTGTTTTAAATAGTACTGATACTTAACCACAGTGTACGTGAAATTATGAAAAAATAATTCGACGTTTGAATTTCTACATTTTATATTCAGTTTCTTTTCTGTTGAATTATTACTGAGAAAGGTAATATTTGATATACATGCCCGTCAATATATAAATTGTGGCAAAAAAACATAATTTTACGTATCTGATACTTGACTGGCTGAAATTACATGCATTATGTCATTTTGTGTGTTTCAGAGTGTCAATGTGCGATTTTTGTCCCATGTAATTATAGTCAATATGTGGTGTTCGAAAAAATTATCAGATGAGCAGTTAGAAAAGCTGATGAATGAAGAAGATATCACTGATAATATGACTATTGATTATGAATGTGAGGGTGATTCGGATGGAGAAGATAACATGCCAGAGTCAATGAATATTAGTTC
>WOGN01009229.1:0-10915 GCA_015342105.1 Leptinotarsa texana | reverse complement strand
TTTGGTTGTAGCTTGTATGTTAATTTTTTGTAAATTCAGTTTTTGTTTAATAAAATTGTTATTTTTGGTTAACCTTATTAATTTTGTAATTGCTTTCTCAGGGTTTCAATTCATTTTATATTAGATTAGACAATGGAAGTCCGAACTGATGAATTACACCACAAAACATTGTCAACCACCTTCAAACATAGACAATTTTGCCGATTCACCTCTCCATTCAAACTAAACGTACATTCATCCGAAAAACAAATTTCATACAAGAAATTCTGATGCAAGTTGATCCATTCAGTGAGACTTTCACAAAACGATTGATTCCTGATTCTCGAGATAAGTTAGTAAGAGATTGCGAATTTTCCATTAGTCCAACGTGCCCTAAAACTGCAGTAATAATAGCTTCATCGTTGACAACTCCTGAACGGTTATGCTTTTTATTGTTAACAGATCCAGTTTCCATAAATTTCTCTCAAAAATTCAAAAAAACAAAAATACCAATTGTAACTTCACTTGTTTGGTAATCGTTATTGTAGAATGAGACAAATGCAAAATGAAGAGAATATAGAATTCAAAATCAACTAGGCAAAATGAGACTTTTTTTGAAGTATACTTCACAAAAACACCTATGAAACTTAGGTAACGGATTGTACAGACTTTTAGGGTGGCTCGTTTTCAACTCAAATAATTTTCAACTTTCAAACTATGAGCTTTACTCCATAACGTATTCTACTTTGTTGGAATCTGTTCATCATGGAATACCTGATAATAAACAACTATTGATCCATTCAAAAAAAGGTGACATGCTCTGGAGGTGCGATAGGGAAACTTAGATCAAATTTGAATATATCAAAATGTGTATATGGGTGACGTATTTTTTCATTTTTTCTGCGAATCATTGTACCAAAAGTTATTCAGGGTGTCTCGCTTTAAATGGAATTAACTGTATTAAGTATACACTGAGAGGACAACGAGAACACTGCATCCGTCACCTCATTGCCTTTGATATTATCATCCGCAGTCGTGGACGAAACCATGGCCAACAAACGCGGAAAATAGCATTTATACCTTGAAAGTTTACATTCTTTGATCATCCCAATAATCTTTAGAACTTTGATAAATCAGAAGTAATGGAAAAATTATAAAGTCAAGCATCACAACTGTTTCCTTACTCATTGTTCATGTTCATTATAGCTATTGAGAATTATTGGATTCTACAACTGTGCTTTCACCTTCATTTGTTGTTCCAGAATTTCTCCATGTCAAGTGTTCGAAAACAACGTCACCATCTACAATGATCCGGTTTTAGTGAAATGTTCAGAGAGGGACACACCTGCACATGAAGTATACGAAAATGTTCATGTCGCAGTAATAATTAAAGAAGAAGTTAAGGAAAAAATTGAAAACTTTGACAACACCACGAAGCCATTTAGTGTACTTTTCATAGGAATTGATAGTATATCTCGACTTAACTTCATAAGAACGCTTCCAAATACCTACAAATTTGTTGAGGAAAATAATTGGTTATCTCTTAAAGGCTACAATAAAATAGACGATAACACATTTCCAAACCTTATGGCTATATTGACAGGTTATAACCAATCTCATGCCTATTCGGTTTGTGATCCAAATGTAATAGGAAAATTAGACAACTGTTCAATAATTTGGTATGACTTCAAGAGGCTGGGATTCATTACCGCTTATGCAGAAGATGAAGGCTCAATCAATACTTTCAATTATAAAAAGAAAGGTTTCAAATTCGTTCCTTCTGACTACTACTTCAGACCATACGTTCTAGCAACGGAGAAACTGAAAATACAAAATAAAGACGGAATAATATACTGTACCGGACCAGAATCGGCTGGAGAAAGAATAATGAATATTGCCAAAGAATTTTCGACAACTTTCAAAAATTATCCATATTTCGGATTCTTTTGGATGAATTCCTTCAGTCACAACGAAATCAACTCCCCTACAGGAATGGACAACAAGGTTAAAGAGCTCTTAGAAGATATAACCAGGGCAGGTGTTACAGAAAATAGTATTATATTTTTTTTAAGTGATCATGGAATGAGATTTGGTGATATAACGCTAACTACTACGGGTTGGTTGGAACAAAGATTACCCTTCATCTACGTCTCTTTTCCAAAATGGTTTCAACAGAATTTCCCAAAAGAATTTGAGGTATTCAGGAGTAATTCTCGGAAATTAACCTCTCCATATGATCTTCATATGACCCTCAAACATATCCTAGTACTCTCCGGGCATAATTATACAGCCACTTCCAGCCAGGCATGCCCAAAATGTAGATCACTATTCGAAAAAGTAGAATCTGAGAGATCGTGCGAAGATGCCGGAATCGCTCAACATTGGTGCACTTGTGCGGGATATATCAGTATAGCTCTAGATAAAAAAATGGAAAAATCAATCACGAATTATGTCTTGAAAGAAATCCATGCCATTATTCAGTACAAAAATGGTGTCCATAAATGTGCCAAATATTCTGTAGATAAAATTTTAAGTATCCAAATATCCCAACCAATTTATCACAAAAAAGAATCTTTCTTACTTCTCACATTTAAAACAAATCCTAAAGCGATATTTGAAACAACCATTGGTTATTACGGTGATCTGAAGAATTTGAATTTATCTATTTCTGGCGATATCAGTAGACTGGATAGTTATAATGAACATAGTAAGTGTGTTGAAAACGCATATCTTAAAAAATATTGTTACTGTCGATCCGGTAGATTTAAGGCATAAGAGGCGCATGTGTAAAAATGAATTACAAGAAAGGCAAGATCTCAATAACAAAGTGGAACCAAATAAATGCAAACAATTCAGCTCTTTTACAAATAGAGGTATATTCTCAATATTGAAAAGAAATTCCTCATTTTTATACTGATTTTACAGTGATTTATTCAACACGTATTAGAAAATAATTCGATATCTTGTTTTATAATGTCAAAAAATCTTTAAATATTATTATTGAAAATGTTTAAGTTACAAGGAATTTATTCGAATACCACCATTATCAAGACTTTATATTCATGTGAATATCTGAAATGATGAACAATGTTATGACACAAAGTTAGTTATTGAAAAGAATGAAAACAGAAACAATAATGCCGCATAATCATATCAATCATATCAAACATTTTTTAGTGAAACTGATCTCTGCCCTAGTAGCAGTCTGTTTTGATTAAATCCACTGATGGACATCACTAGGTCATCATTGGCATTGTTGAAATAATAAACCTTTTTTTCTTGAGATATTATGAACACATGCATGATTCATAAAAGCAGAAATAATAATGAATGAAAAATAATAAACTGAAACTAGAAATAAAATTGATCAAAGAGTGCCAAACAAATCCTATAAATTTATTTGATGAGGTTAAACATAAAGATATGTTTTTAGTTTTGATAATCTATTATGTACATAAATATTATCTGTTCTCATATTCTAGTCACACTCGGAGAAGTATTAAAGTATATAGAATATCCTTGGTAGTGTTTCATTTCGGAATTTCAAGATACTCTTCAACATTTTTGAAGAATGAGGAAAACATATTATCACGATGAAAAATTCAAAAAATTATTAGCAATGGGTATTTTTCTGAAAAATATTTTTCATAAATGAAATATGAAAACTTCTAGGCAGGACATATCATTTATTGGATATTTCAGAGTTTTTCAACAACTTTTCAACATTTGAAAAAATATAAATGGGAACTTTGTAGAGGTGTAGAAGAGACACTTTTCAGTTCGCCCCGAAAAGTTACTACATGAAATCAAGGTATTTATCATAAATATAATTTGCTATTCATCAATAATTTATCTTAGATATTCACTTATTTTGCTTATCAAAAAAGGAGCTAAAAAATTGTGTAAATACTTATCTCAACATTGTGGAGGATGAAATTCTGTCTCGGTTTTCAGAATTCTAAAAAAAATCAAATGTAACTTGCAGATTTTTCTTTTTACTAGCTTCATTTTCGAACTTCTTGGACAATTTTCAATTTTGTGTTGTAGAGTCTCAGAAAAGATAAAAAATAATGAATAATTACTTTCATAGTGAAATACAAAATGAATAGATTATAGTTTGATAATGACTTCGAACAAGAACATTTCAAAATTATTTTGTCGAACATTTTGATTATATTGATATACTTGAGGGGTTATTGGAGTCCAACATAAATGATTTATAATTTTGTAATGTGACAATTAGTATTCGAAATATTCGAGTTGAAAAATTTTGATTCTGATGCGTAATACTGTTTCGTAAGGAAAAACATGTTTCACAGAATCTGTATCAGAACCGTTTTTCAAACTGCAATCGATCCTTCCAAGTGATGAAGCGTTTCGTAGAGGGATCGATTGGGCTATTGCTTCATGAAGCTCATCCACTGTTTCAATATTTGCTTAGTAACTTTTCCAAAATGCTCGAAAGATCCCTGAAGTTCTATGAGATTTTGAAAATCTCTATTGAAAGTTCAATATGAAATTTATTAATACCACGTCATGGAAATTGGATTTGGTATACTAGAATATTTTCTTTATAGTCGCTACAAGGGCTTGCCCAGATATGCTTGCCAAATTTTAAATAAATAGTACACAATACCCGTCACACCTATTTTACCATACAAGTTGAGGCACCCCATAAGACACGGTCCCTGTGAGCGAAACCATCAATTTTTTCGAGATATTCTCCATTTCATCATATGTGCATTGATTGAGGCTACTGATAGAAATTATCTTGGAGTCTACTGGGTGGCTAAAAAACGTGATATTTCAAAGTTATGTTTTTTAAAATAGAATATTCTGTATTCTGTGACACTCATGAATAGATCTGGAAAAAATAATATGATTTCATATGAGGTACTATGTATCTAATTATAACCGTTCTCAAGTTTTTGATTTTTTTATGAAAATGTTAGGTACAATTGGAAACTGAATAACATAGTATGGAAATCATCCCTTCGAATTCTGCATAAAAGAGCATAAAAGAAGTTTTGGACTATTGATTTCGATAAAACCCATTTCTCAATATCATACAAAATGTTCAAAAATCATTTTCACTTTTTTATAAATTGACAGTTGTTATGCTTCACTCCATCAAAAAAAAATTACTGTTAACTAAAATGGAGTTATCATTACATTGATATTCTGATCATTGAACAGACTATACTTTTTTTCAACTGAAATATGAAAATATTAAACACAAATATATTCAATTCAAAGTGCTCGAAATGATGAGCATCCTGTTGAATATATAAATTCACTATATGAAAGACTGATTAACATTCAATAACTCTTTAAAAAGCATCCCTTATCTCCTTTATATTTTCCAGTATGGTTGGGGGAGTGTCGTTAACATCATTCTTCAAGTAACCCCATAGGAAAAAATCTGGTGATCTCGCTGGCCAATTTTGTGGTTTTCCTCTACCAATCCATTCATTCGGAAAGCACATTTTCAAAAACCGTTTAACACTGAATTTGAACCTCAGGCAGATCATCTCGGAAAAATTGTAAAAATTTTTGACCTTTCAAATTTTCATAAAATAAATATGGTCCTATAACTTGTATACGTATAATTCCCCCCACACGTTAACAGACCGTATATTCTGGTGATTCATAGTGCGGAAAAAATGAAGATTCACATCACTATAATAATGGAAGTTGTGTATGTTCAGCGAAGAAGATCCAACAGAAAATGAAATGGAAACCAACAAGAATGTTCATCCCCACTAAACTTGTCCAGTACCCATAGACAAAAATCGTTTCGTCGTTGAAAGTCTATTTCATATAATTCCTGGTGCATCTGAATACGTACAAGTAAAATTTGTATTTTTTCATTACCCTAGAAATACTCCGTCTGCAATTCGTGCACTGATGAGTGGCTAAAATTGAAGGTCGACTTTTTCAGTTGTATTGTCAATTGTGGCCAATCTGTGAAGATTCCTGCACTGACGCTTGTCGTGTATAATCCAACGCCCTTCGTGGTATTAGCCAAGGGAGTAGTTGTTTTCTGATAGGCGTCAGTCCATTCAACCTACTGTGTAGGTATATTTGAGACAGGCTTGAACGTTTAAAGTTCATTTCTTTAGATTTGTTTACTGCCAGTCTTCAAGCATAGCTCACTGAATAATAATCAAACAAAATAAACATTGTCTATTGTAAAAGATCCACAAGATGAAAATTGAAAGAAAAGAATTTTTGATTCCCAATCAGATCAGACGAAATAGTTTCTAATGTATAATTCCTAAAAAAACTGAGTAATCTATATCTGTGCCGACGCTCTCGAAAGTCTTGTGACACTCACTGATATATTGTCATTCCGTATTGGCGTGTTTTTCTCTTTTTTAAAAATACATATAGTTACTCCTCTACACAAAGATGGTGGATCAGAAGACCTTTCAAACTTTTAACAAATTTCCTTCATACCTTCTCTCGTAAAAATTATTGAAAAACTAGTCAGAAGTAGGCTCAATGAGTTTCTTATAGCTCGCAAAGTAATACATGACAATAATTCGTTTTCCAGAATAATAAAAACACGCACGACGTAATGTTCTATTTTTTTATGAAGTGTACTCAAATAACAACATTGGAGATGCAGTTTTTTGCGATCTTAAAGAAAGCATGTAACGATGTTAACTATAGCATACTTCTGCATAAACTGAATCTATGTGACTGCAGAAAACGCTTGAGTGGTATTAGATATATCTATTGGCAAAAAGTCAAGGTTGTGGAGTCGAATGAAGTTGAAACCAAAAATCGATTCAGGCGTACCACAAGGTTCGGTGTTGAGCCTAATTCTATTTCTTGTATATATTAGTGATTTATTGAATATCTGGTGTATCCACTGAACTAACTCTTTTTGCAGACGATACCGCATTCTTGTGGCATTTTTTCACCGCAGATAGAAATGTTCAGATAGAAAAATAGTGACATATTCGTGAGTCAGTGATAGGAAATTGTTCAATAAAATTTCTCCAGGACAACTACAATAAATATATGGGAAAATATGGCAGTATTATGAGTACCTACTACATAAGAATATATATCCTACTCACCTACGTGATGATGAATAAAAAACATTGGAATCATACCTCAACAGATAAACATGATTGAGATAAAATGATGGAACTAACGTTGACGATTTTTTCTTTACCAAAAATTTTTTATTTATCCGAGTTAGGGTGTAAATTTGGCTGAGACTATTGAGGTCCGATAAATTATTGATTACGAGATTCCACTTCTGAACATGATCTCGAAGCATATGTGTTAATGTAATCCATGATATGATCTACCGAAGTACATGATTTAATATCCCTTCTGCAATCATTTTTTTGAAAGATGATACGTTTGATGTTGTTTTTTTTCTATAGAAGATCTAATTCTACCATGTGATTTTGATAGGGTTGAGATAGTCCTTTCAGTTATATTATTTAATTCATTTTTCAAAACATTATATTTGCGTGTAAATTTTTTGAATAAAAGTTAGGGTTTTGAATGTGGCAGTAGTTTGGTTGATTGTAGGATTATCTTGTGTAATTTCAAACGAGATGGGATGATGACTGTTTGAACTACAAAATAGTGAACTACATAATTTTCTGGAAGTATTTGTTGGAATTCTTCCATACATTCATAATATAGAATAGGATGTGAAATGAATATTCATATCCTTATCCTAAGTGAATTCACTTTGAATTTAGTTCAGCCGGTCAAACAGTCACTCTGACCGGCATACCAAATTTTCATTTTCAGTTCACTCGGTAGTCTCTCGTAGTGTACTTCGAACCTCAACTTCAACTGGTTCTGTTGAAGGTGCTATCTGTAGTATTCAAATGGAACGTCGTTTTCCACTCATATTGGAGCTTCTCAGGCGCCTTTCTATTTCACTCGGGGCGTTTATTCGGGGGGGTGAGTGAAACTTCTGTGATCTATAATACATTTGAGATAGAATTTTCTATTGACGAAGAACCTGGACTGTTCGTTTCAGGATGGACCTCCTATTTCGTTTCGCCTTTGTTTAGAAAATGATGAAACGCTACGGACCGAATCAGGTTTTCAGAGTTTGGTAGAGCCACACTTTTACCATCTGACCTGAAACATCACTCACTATATAAACTAATCGATTTCATCAAGAAGCTGGGTTTATTTGGTCAAGTGTGAGCCACAATAAACAGTTGCGGGTTGCGGTGGACCGGGAGTAAATTTACTTGTGATTACTTCTATATGGTACTATAGTTAAGGTAGATTCGAGGGCTACATTAAAATGAATCAGAAAGCTATCAGATGATTTTTCCGAATGCATTCCGGCAACTTTTGTTCCAATGCCATACTAAATTATTTTCAACAACCCCCACATACTCGGCATGAATCTTTTGTAATAGATGACCATCATTTACTTGTGATGCACTATTTGGAACCTTTGCTGTAGTAATGAATATTACTGAAGATTTTTCCCAACACCAAACCGTTATTTTAACACCTCGACACGTGTTTCGATCACCAGGTTGTCATCTTCAAGAGGAAGTTTGATCTCCATCTTAAAGATCTCCAAATTTAAAATTTTTGACTCTTTTCATCTTGATATTAAATGATGTCGTTAAGCGATTGTCGGCCAAATTTTCTCTACGAATTCAAATTGAACCAAAGCGCTTCCGAAAGCGAAAAGTTGACCGGACATTTAGCAATGAAAGTGATAATGTAGGCACTGTTCGACGCTGGTTCACGAAATTTCGATCTGGAAATTGAGCCTCGAAGTTGAGTACCGAAATGGTCGACTTTCAGTAATCCAGGATGACGATTTGGGACCCATCACAAACGGTGTATGGGATGGTGTGAGAACTGGGCCCCAACCCCAATGCGGTTTTCGAAGGTTCAAAACCTATAGGAAGGGTCAAAGAACTGCAAATGGAGATCGACAGCAATTATAACGTTTCGAGGCCCGTTCTTCTTTGCTTCTGTAGAAACCAAAACGATAATTTTTTGAATCGGATCGTCACGTGCAATGAAAAGTGGATCCTTTACATTGTGGAGTCTATAACAACAGGAGATGTTCAGGACAGTAATTGGATAGCGATAAGCTACATAAGCATTTCCCATAGGCGAAAACCCACCAAAAAAGATCATGGTCACTGTACTGGTCAGCGGCTGGTGTGATTCACTATAAATTTCTATCAAACAATCACAGAAGTGTTATATTGTGGGGAAATCGACGACGCTGGGTGTGTTATTGATTGACTATAAAAACTCAGCTAATGATGAAGAAGCACCCCCTATAACTGAGTTCTATAAATGTTCGGAGGATCACCATTTCACATTCAGTTTGGATAACTCAACGTATTCGAATAGATGAGTGAAAGTAATATTGCAAACTGACAGATAGTACTATTAACCCAGGTTAATATATTTAATATTTCCATACCCTAATTCCACTATATTCGGAATGGATCCTTTGAAATTCAATATCGAATTCTACAAGAATTCAACAAACTGATGCTATGTAGCGGATACTTACAATATTTTCGACTATCAATAAAGGTTATGAAATTGAAAAAATGTCGATGCTATCCACGCGATACGATGAATCCATTCGAGTAGTTTTGTTGGATAAGGAAAATAATACTTTTTCAAATCATGGCTTCCAAAACGTGTCATAAAACATTTCGCAGAAGAAATGCTTCACGAAGTGAATTCTTTCAAAGTCAAATTCATTTTTACATATACCTGATCAAATTCAATATTTTAGATCGAATATAATTTCTTTATTAATTGTAGTGATATACGTCGAATCCAAAAGGTTCAAAATTGTTGTTTTCGAATGATGTATCACATTAGAAGGAGAGAAACAATTTCCCATAAGCTGAAGGACACGAGATGGTTGAATTCTATAATTGCATATGATCATAGTATCCACCAAATACCTACAACACAATCTGTCGCTGTTGCAATCACTGGCTATTGAAACTCAATCCCATTTTTTCCAAAAACAATTATCCAGGAATGTGTAGCTTAATTAATGATTATAATCTGTTCTCTGTCAGGAAGTTTCAACAACTGAGTTCATCAGTTCCGGTATTATAGTGTGTTTTTTTCACGGATGAAATTGGTCATCATTCACCATTCCTTCACTCATTTTTTATGATACACTAATGACAGCAGTTGTGAATCAAAATGTGAGAAATGATAATTATTGTTATCTTCAACAATTCCAATTCAACTATTATTTTTTCACCATTGAAATTGTCAGATTACCATATTATTATCCAATACTCGTGGAGTGATAATTGTCTAGGTACTGAATTTCGCCAAGCTAAACACACTGGCATCGAACATCAAATGTTTAGCAATGGTGTTATCATATTTGAGATTGATGTAATATTTTGACCGCATTTCAGAGTGTTGTTGTTTGAATGGAGGAAAAATACTTCATCGGTATTCTTTCCATATCCAATTTCCGGTTGCATTTCTTTGGATTTGATGAATTTTTGAATAACTCTATTGATTTCATCGACTTCATTTGCCCCAGGTGGAACCTCCATAACGGTGAAGGGTGAGGTAACATTTTCAGAATAACCGATGTTATTTTATTGTGTTTCATATCCACATAATTACTGCGGTATCCAACATGATTGAATTTTAAATAATTGACGTCCTTTTCTTGCTGGCAGCAGAAATTGTGGCAGAATCGTCGCCTTCTAGGTGGTCTATCCAACTCATGCATTTCATTATGTGCGATTACATATCATTCACTTCTCAATAGCAACAACAAAATTTCCTCGTAGATGTGTATATGTATATATATATATATATATATTTTTTTTTGAATGATGCAACTGGTTTTCCTTTATTTTCAGTATTTTAATATTGAATTTCACAAAGGATTTGAAGTTTTTTATCTTCTATTATTTAT
>WOGN01009228.1:0-10915 GCA_015342105.1 Leptinotarsa texana | reverse complement strand
TCTGTTTGTTTCGAAATAAATAAATAAATGATTATCGAGAAAAAAATGTATGTCAGCAATGGGGAATGTCCCTCCTGACGAAAATCATGTAGTTTTCTTAAAAGAGCTCTAAAACAACGCATTTAAATTTATCATTTCAACCTCTTTCTTTCAAAAATTATTTAAATAATTAAAAAAGAGGAATGAAATAATGCATTCAACATTTAAAGGGGTTCGTTTCTATTTCACCATTTGGCAACATCGGTTATAGCTAATAATGGACAATGAATCTGTTAGCTGTATGAGACAAACAAAGATGATATACTTCAGAGGAGTGCTGTTCTGTTTACTTATATTCCGAGACATTCTGTGACATGACATTTTGTGCACTTAACCTATCTTCCTCTATATAAATAAATAACAAAACAACTGTTTACTTCCTTCGTCGATATCGCCTGTGCCTGATACGACGATGAATCAAAAAGTGATAATTCTAAATAATTAAGAAACCCGTTTAAAAGACCCTTCTCGCCTACTACGAATACTGAGGCAATGGACAATGCTCATCGCACGATTTCTTACGAAAGGCGTTCACACGAATTCGTTGCTTCGCTGACGAGAGGCCTTAGACCCTCATGGGCCGCACTTTTCGCAATACTTACGCAATACATTTTGCTTAGCGTTGGAGATACCGAAATTAGTTATTTGAAAAAGTTACTCGGAAATTGACTTTGACCCTACACACCGAATTTCAACACAAGAATCAAAATTTTATTTTTTTTTTGCAAATTTCATATTCAAGTCCGATTTTCAGTTAATGATTCCGAATAAGAAGCTACAGAAATAATGAAATTTTCAAAATCAATTTAATAAATGTATTCATATTCATAATGAATATTGGGTGTCATTCTTATTCCTACATTATAACGAATTTCTTATTTATTATATGATATTCGAATTTTGCGTTGAAATTCAGTATGTAGCGTCAAATCGATTTCTAAGCAACTTTTTCAAATAACTTATTTCGGTATCATCAACGCGAAACAAAATATCGAGAATTTGCCCTTAAGATTATCGCTCGGACTAAGTATTGCGAAAAGTGCGATCCATGAAGGTCTATACCTGTGCCAAAAATCAGATATCTGCTTTTAAAAATAATTAAAATACAGAGGTGTATTCATCTTAATAGTGTCACGACACTACATACCTATATAAATGAATGAAATTGTGAGATCAAGGTTGGAAACATCGATAAGAAATGAATGGTAAATCTGTATTAGAGATTTCCGAATTATCTAGATGAAATTTATTTGTATCAACAAGAAGAAAGTACACATGGTATACATAAGACAGGTCAATATTGTTACGAAATATCTAACATCGCCGCTGACCCAATTCCACGAAGAGATCTGTACTCGGGTAGAGCATCACGTCCCACGCACGTGTAGGCGATTAACTGGAAATTTATAGCAAGCGAATTTCGACGATTTTCTTAAAATTTCTAGATAAATCGATGGGACTATATAAACAGCTAATTCCTTCGACAGAGATCATTATTAGTCAGAGAGTAGTAAGAATAGCAAGCGAGTATTCTAAGTGAATTATAATCAGTGCAGTACCTAGTTGTGTAGTAAGTGAATAAAAGTTGTCTAAGTATTATTAGTGTTGTTGTTTTTAAACGAACCCCGAGTAAATATCGTAACAATATTGACAGTATATATATTTCTAACACACCCTGAAGAGGCATACGCCTATAACAGGGCCATACACAGAAACACCTACACAAAAAAATTGTAATGTACAAAACAAATTGTCAAATAAACGATTTTGATTGAAAAAAATTGATATTTCTAACAGGTTGTTGGTTGTTCATTGTTAAATAATATATTACGAATCATTTCTTATCATAATATTTTGTAGATGAAACACCTCCGTTTTATTTAAATGTTATTTTGTATAAGTTACTTACTGGTAAACACTTGATAATACCAATAGAAATGGATATATATCCTAGGCTGATAAAAAGGGATGACGGTGATATCATCGAAATAAATTCAAGTCCGGTAAGTTGATATAAATCGAGGTTTTTCTAATAGAAATGTATTAGTATTAGGTGTTAAACATATTGTTATTGAAAATATATTGAATGACATTATAGAATTTATTACAAACTATTTTCAGTTCACTTTAGGTGGAGCAGTGAATTGTAATCATGTAATACCGTCTGGAAGCATTTCGAGAATCCATTGCAGTTTCGAAAAAGATGGCAACCATTGGATTTTTAAAGACAGTGTATGTATCGCTATATCATTGAAGATGATCAGAAGATGAATGTAAATCATTTCCAGAGCACAAATGGAACATCTTTAAATGGTGTGGTAATACAGTCTACGAAAAGTCCCCCACTAAGGAATGGTGACATTATCAACTTTGGTGTACAAAATGAATATATATTCCAGTTGGTATCGTGGGGTAGTTTATGGGTTGAACAACAAAGTAGAGTAGCTGATCATCTTCCAAGTGAAGAAGATGTTTATCAAAATTCTTATTCACCTGTACCTACAAATATCTTTACTTATAGACCAAATCCTATGTTCAGAACAGATTCTGCATATATGACAGAACCTGCATATATAACAGAACCTGCATATATAACAGAACCTGCATCTAGAACAGAACCTGGATATTTAATGCAACCTGCATATAGAACAGAGCTTGCACATACAACTAATCCTGGATATACAACTAACCCTGTACCTAGAACTAACCGTGCTTACACAACTTACACAACTGCTTGTCCAGATTCAAATGTTCCTGAATATGCAACTGAACCTGAGTATTCAACTGGTAATGAATGTACAATTGCTCGTGAATGTTCAATTGTTCCTGCTCGCACAACTACTCCTGAATATACAACGGTTCCTGCTTCTCCAACTGATACTCCATCTATAGAAGACAGTCCTTCGTCAGGTATAGTATTTGTTACTGAAATAATGGTCATATTTTTTTGAGTTGAAGAATTGTAACATTTTGAATAACAACCTGATTGGGCAAAGGATCAGAAAAATATCTTTTGGTCAAGGTTCTTCAGACATTATTTCTTATAATACTTTACTTGCCCCTATATAAAACTATACTTTTTGGGACTGAAATGTTTTGGCTTGCTTCTTCTCCATTTTTATAGAAACAATGTGTGAATCTTCCAAAGAAAGTAATTAATTTCAAAATCAACTCTTTACAAAGATGTGCGGATCATGCAGAGAAGTATCTTTCAGAGTCAAACTGGGAAAAAACCCTCTTCTACAACTACTATTCTTAACTTATTTCATTCCAATGTTTTCAATCATTGTATTTGTTGGATACTAGTGACAAGGTGTTTGAAGTTTTTAGTTCCTCTCAATTTTGTTCAACAAACAGAACATGGACTACAGTGTGGTAAAAGACCAAAATAGTCTAAGCTATCAACTGACCCTATAAATGCCAGTATAGCTGACTTAACAAGAAAGACCTGTCTAATTCTTTGAACAGTAAACAGTAAGTCTATATTTTTCATTGTCTCTATTTCTCATTCTCCCTTCATGCCTTATACTTGTGAGGAAAAACAATCTAGGATGAAATTTACTTATTTAAGAACGAATAGCGAAAACATTCGGTGATACAAGGTTCTTAATCATAAAGGTAAAATTATTGTTTCTCTTTGGTATATGCTTATAATTTGTTGTATTATTACAAATATTCAAATCCAGGGAATCCATGACAATATAATGAAATCATCTATTCTATGATATGCATTCTATTCAGAATCATAATTGAATCCTTTCTTTGTGGTTCTGTTTTCAACAATCAGATGAGTTTCAAAAGTATGACAACTAATGAAGTACCTTTAGATTATTCGAAATCACCATGAAGTGGGGAATGTCTAGCTTTTTTAATTTGAAAGTCAAATTAAAGAAAAACTATGATTTTTTTTTTCATGAGAATTTGTCGTCAAAAATGTTCAAATATTACTTTTTCAAATTAACTCAATATTCTATTACAAAAAATTAAAAGTCAGCTCTTCATAATGACTATATAGTAGACTTAAAAAATATTTGGTGAGCTAGAATACAGCTTCCCAAAAGATCTGAATAGCAAAGGAAGGGAGAATCAAACTCCAATTTACTACTAATAATTGCCATTTCTGACTTATCTCTTTGATCTCAGTAGTTTTGTATTGATGCTAGCGCCACCTAGCGGCAATGATCTCGAATATAATTTGTTTCTTATGACTAGTAGAAAATTAAATAAAATTCCAGCGAGAATCAAGATATTGTTTCAAGTTTTGAGCTATTGATTTTAAATGGACAAAATGTGTCTTCGATTACTCGTTTTAATTTTAATTTACTGTTTTATTTCAATTTACTGTAGTGCCTACAGAAGTAGCAGGTCCATCAAATACTCCTCAAGGATATACAACAAAAAGGGAAATGCCCGAAGTAACAAGTAGTTTTGAAATTGAGAATGTGGAAGTAAGTGACTAGAATATATTCCATTCACTTTTTGAACAATTTTTGTAATTTTTTATGTTCATGCGCAGGAACTCCAAGATGAAATGCAGTGTGCCATATGTTCTGAAATGTTTATCAGGGCGACTACGTTGAACTGTTCACACACGTTTTGCCAATTTTGCATTGAAACTTGGAGGAAAAATCAAACTGACTGTCCAATTTGTAGGGGAAAAATTACATCGATGAATCCAACGTTGGTGCTGGACAATGTCATAGAAATGGTAAAAATATTTTGTATTTAATTATGAATCCACTGAAAAAAATCAATAGCTATGACTATAAGTAAGCTTACTTACTTATATTCCGACTTATCCTTTAAGGACAGTTAGGTCCATCAGTGTATTCGTGATTCAGCCTAGAACCTCTGATGATACCTATGGTGGGTCGAAACACCGTAGTCGGCTGTTCGATCAGAATGCTTTGTTTTTTTGGCTCTGGTTTGAAAACCAGATACTTTATAAAAACCTCAAGAATATATTTTGTTTTCATAATTTTTTTCATTCAAGATTGTACAAAATGGGTCAGAAGAAGTCAAACAGCACAGAAATGAGGTATTGGAAGACAGACAGAAATGTGTGGAACAATCAAAACATGAAAATGGGGCCTCAAGTTCAGGTATTTTTTTTGAATTTTTCAGTAATAATAATAGTAAATAATTCAAAAAGCTGATGGATATATATAACTCAAACGTATTACCAACAAAAACATTTCTCCCACACACACACAGGCACTCCACTAATTTCTAAACGTTGACTTAACATGTTCAAGGAGAACAGATGCACATCTTCATCGGCATCAGGAGGTTGCATATCTCAATGAGGCTCTAGAACTGATTTCAAATTGGGGTCAAAGTACAAATCACCTCTGTTCCTATTGGCCGCATTGAAAACAAGTTCTGTTTATACTTCTTCTAAAACCAAATTGTGTGAGAATAATCTTTTTGGCGATAAACACTTTGAGTCACTTCTGGATTAATCCTTTGAAAAAAATTCAATTGTTATGGTATGATAAAGTTTACAGTTATACATAATTTTTTTTACCTCTCAAACTCTTGAAAATGATAATATCTACTAGGTGGTCACATTTGTAATTTGAAACTTTTTTGAGTTAGCATGTCATAATTGAGTCTATACTACAAGCAAACTTTATGATTTATTAAAAATTTACTAGATTTTCTAATTATTTACAGGTCCCAAAATCATAATAGACTTGTGTTAGAAGTTTAGTAGAGAAATTTTAATAGAAGGATATTAAAAATTTCATTTTTGAAGTTGAATAATTTCATATCTGTTGATGAACGTTTTGGTCTGCACTTGATATATCCTGATGATGTTAAAAAAAACTGGCTGTTGAGAGACAGTGCTTTAGTTGTGTGGGAAAAATGTTTTCATTGGATTCTCTCGATCTGTAATTTTGTACAGTTGCAATATTGTTTAGCAAATTTGATGTATATTGTTCCGTTTCTTTCTTCTAGAAGAATCAACGATAGAAGTGGTATCACGAGTCTCAGACAGCAGTGATGAATTGGATGAAATGAACTGGTATGAAATATCACTTGAGCAATATAATGTGCTTCTCAAAAGTAATGAATGAATTATGTAAAAACATTGACAGAAAAATGCTCAGTCAAGTCTAATTTCTCGTTTGAATTTTCATTCATGCGTATCACTTTCAACCTCTTTTACCCCAAGGGGTGACAATCCCCAGAAGTTCATATTTTGTTTGATAAAACTGGCTCAAACTGACCTCCAATATTGCAGGCAATATCCGTAGTAAGTTCAAAAACTACACAAAGTTTGTGGAGATCAAATGTGGAGGTGTAGTTTTTGTATATATATGAGATGTTGCAACAAAAAAACAACAACAACAAAAAGCATAAATTTCATCTGTACGAAATGCAATCCGTACAAGAATTTTCCCATGATGGTTTTGATCGACTATTACAATTTTGAGCTGGTAATTGAATTCAACAATTGTTCAATTAGCAATATCGGCTTTTCTGAAAAATTATTATTTTTTGTTAGCTAAGTTGTTAATTTATTCTCCCGTAATTGTTTTTATAAAAAAAATTTCATTTACCTTTATATACTGGGTGATAATGAAATCATGGTACATGACGTCATTCAGTTATTTGTGGGATACGAAAATTTAAATTCATAACGAAGGTATAATTCATTGGAGCTGATGTAGTAAACTTTATTCAGTGATAAATGTTTCAGTGTTTTCCTGAATTTATTCAGTTTCTTTAAATATTCCCTGGAGTTGAAAATTATTGATCTCCCTCATAATGCTTAGTTTTTTTTCAAGGTTGGGACAAGGGGCCGTTTCTAACCCAGAGCCAAGTAGATACTGTAACTACTGTTTTACAAGAGGACACTCGTCCAGAAATTGTCCTTCTAGAGATCTAGATGATCATTTTTATGTTTTATATTGACAAAAAAAGAATCTTTTTCCAGTATTATAATGCACTAGAGTAATTACTGATGTGGAACTCCTTATGTCTGAATCTCAGATAGTTGAACATAACTAAGTTTAAGAATATCAATTTTGAATAAGTAATCTTTTGTGATATTCCAGTCTGATAACAAAAACTTCAGTTACTATATTTTGTGATAAATTTGACTGCTATTTTATAGTTTATTTTTATACATTTTTCAAATACATATTTTCCTGAAACTTTTTCTTTCATTTATTATTTTCAGGATATAGGATGTCAACAGGAAAAGGCATTCATGAAATATATGATGGAATCGGCCGATACTTGATGTAAATTCATAACTAACGTAGTCTAAAAACACTGTATTGTGTGATTTTCCCTAGACAGTCACAAAAACGCAACACGTGTTATTATATATATAGCATTGAATGTGTAGAATTAGTTATTAAGACACGCCCGAGGAAGCCATTTTATGGCGAAACACCTGTTGCGTTTTTGTAAAACTGTCTAGTGAAAACCACACAAAGTGTTTTTAGAATACGTGTGCATTCATGAAATTAAAATGATTTCAAAAATACAATGTAAATCGATATTCTGCTTAACAAAAACCAAGACAGTCTTATATTCGGCTAAGCTTTACTATATAAGTGATGCCAGAGACCAAAAAGTATATATCATGATCCAATATTACAAAACAATACTTTTTTTCTTATCTATCTTAGTCTGTTTTACTTGTACAGCTAGGCAATTAGGTAAGTTTGTCGAATATGTCAATTCCATTCACCCGTCGAAAAAAAATCGCCACTGAAAGGGAGGTAAATATGTAATTCAATAGATTGCCTTGATTTGACTATTACAAAAATTATTAATGAACATGATTTTGCAATTTTCCACTAACCATCTCCACACACTCTTACTAGCATAAACTAGCATGCTTGACAGACTTGAATATTGCAGTGTTGGAAACTAATTCCCAGAGAGACCGGAATTTAATCTAACAAATCGCTGCCAACAATGGTTGCAAGGTAGATATTATTGATTCCATTCTTTCCAAAAAACTACAAAAACAAGCTGTGGACCAGGTCTACCCAAATTCAAAAAACGATAACGTCCCTTATAGGATAATGGTCATATTTTGATGAACCCAACAATATCTCTCGTTTTTTGAAAAAAGAATGCTTAGACGTGGCTCACAGAATAAATAACAGTTTGAGTAAATTCATTACAAACAATAAAGACAAAATGTCAGTGTCTGATAGATCAGGAGTATATAAGTTGAATTGTGGCTCTAGTTCAAAACATTATATTAGCCAAACAAGGAGAACTTTTTTCCGAATAATTAAAGACCACAGAAGTTGTTTCTCGAATGGAAAGGTCAATTCGACATTTGCAAATCATATTTTAGCAGAACGATATGTGTTTAATCATGAATATGACGTGTTACATTGAGAAGAGAAAAGTTTGAAACTCAGTCTTTTAGAATGTTTAGAAATGAATCGATTTAAGAATTTGGTTAATTTATTGACTGAACAAGTAGAATTAAATAACTTCCCGCTAATGAATATTCTTTCAGATGTGGAAACTGGTACATATTCAACTAATTCAGTGCTAGTTTCAAGTTCTCTCCAGGTGCTGTAAACCAATGTCTCGAAATGACCCCACAGGAAATATCCGGTAGCCTGGTGGATTGACGTAGTGTCTTGCTCAACTCACCCAATTAACCGCGGTGTGAACCGATGGTTCGAACCGCAAGGCCTGAGGATCGATTTTCACTTCCGATCGTCCAACCAGTGTTAGGAATCACACGTTAAAAGGTCAGACCTCGATAGTCCTTAGCTCGCACAAATTTCGACTTTCGAGAGTTGTCGTTCGTAAGGGTTCGACAGCTGGTAAACGGAAAAACAGATTGAGGTCCGGGTACCTTCGTGGCCATGCCTGGTAGCCTGTAAGACCTATTCAGCGAATATATAAATTTTTATTCGAATATAAGCGCGCCAGCACACTTCAGTTCTTTGGCGAGAAACTGCCAGTGATTATGTCCATTCAACCTTTCATGAACAAATTCGAGTCCAATTGCATATTCCGGCCCACACAAAAAATAATTTTAGTCCCTTTAATTCATAAGTTAAGACTTTCAGGACTCCGTGTTTTTATGAAACATTTTTTCTCAAATTGGATCCTGAAGTAGCCTCCTTACTAGCCTAATACTAGCATATTAACCAGAAATATTGTAATGAATCTGAGGCCGGCCCTGACCTACATCAAGCACATGACTCATCGAGAAACGCAACGAGAATTCCAGATGCGCACCGAAATGACGAGAAGAGATCTGCAATGTTCGTTGCCGCTATATAAGCGGCCTCCAGTCCCTAGGTGGGGCAGTCTGTACTTAGAAGTGAATTGTGCGTTTAAGGAAAGGACCTAACTGTGTTAGGACCTAACGATAGTTACTAAGTGTGTATATAAATTAGTTATGATAGTGAAATATTGTAAAATAAATTTGTTTAAGACAGTTAATTCTTTAATTCGTTACAATATTGTCTCAAGAAATACATTACAACATTGAATGGGACACAAACACTTTTATCATAGTCTTTGAAGAAGAACGTGCTATTCTTCTTCGCAATCGTCTAAAGCACTTAAATCTGTGCAATTTTCAATTTTGGGATCTTCACACATTCTTTGTCAAAACGATCGAAGAATTTTTGAATTTCTCCACAGCAATAGCGCCGTCTTCATCAATTACCGCGAAAATAACCATTATACAGTGGGAAATAACAGAGTACCTCTTTATCATCTGTATTTTGGATTTAGCAGAAATACACAAGTTTTGCTATAGAAAAATCATTTGAAACAACTCAAACTTCTTGTTTTTATTATTTATATTTAATCAATCACTTATCGTTTCTATGAAAACATATTTCAATGAGAAAAAAAAAACGGAAATAATGCACAGAGTGAACAAAGCTATTTTCCAATATGTATCAGCATTAGGATTTTTCTCGGTATCAACTTTCTCCTTTGATATTTTGGTTTCCTTCATGCAAAAGACTTTGACGGGTGGTGTTTTATGAATTGGGAGGTGCGCACTGAGAGATTAAAGGTGAAAATTCTTAGGACAAAAATCATGAAAAAATTTTTACAAAACACTTTTATATTTAAAGACCCTTCAAATGAACGCCGAAGACATCGCCATTAATGAATTGCTATACGAAAAAATCGTGCTCATTTTCGAAAAAGATCCATATACAAAGTGAAGGGATGCCTGGAAAATTCCCCTGCAATCCAAACCTAGTCTTACATTTTATGTTCTCGACCACAACTCTTTTAGAGGTTGAAAATTGATCGTTTGTAATATATTTGTATGGTTAGTCTATATACAATGGTAATATCAATAAAATATGTTCATAATAGGGAGTCCGGTCTGGGATGACTTTCTTATACCCACAGAACTAAGTTATAGTTCTGTGCTTACACACCTCCTTTTCTGAGGTTATCTGTAGAAATGAGTTAAGCTAGTGATGGGCTAATTCGAATTAAAAATAATCGATAATTCGATTATCATAATAATTCGAGATATGGAATCGATTATCACAATAATTCGAATTAATTCTTATATTATTCGCTATCACAGATCACTTGGTCTCATTTTTTGATCAATATAAATTAAACGAATGTACGGCACGACTAGATACTTATTATATTACTCCGAGCAGTAACCGTATCTATAAATGCGTAAATTAACAATGTCTATTGAGTGATTCTCCTGTGCATTGCGAGTGATTTGTAATTCGAATGATAATTCGATTATTCATACAATTCGATTACTAATAATTCGATTACCAAAAAATTTCGATTATGCCCATCACTAAGTTAAACTGAGGAGTTAAACATGTCATAATGTCACAAGTCATACGTTTTTTTTTATATATATTTGACTTCTAAGTTCATT
>WOGN01009227.1:0-10916 GCA_015342105.1 Leptinotarsa texana | reverse complement strand
TATATATACCCTTGTTTATCCTTTACATTTTACGAAGGTCTCCGATGTCCGCGCGTGCCTTTAAGGCTAGTGTCATCAATGATCAAATGTTACTAATAATGATAATCATACCTGAATACAGTAACAGGTAATTATCGAAAAATGAATATCATGTGGAAATATCATAAATGTTTTTTTGATTGTGCATATTTTGTGCATATTTCACCCCATTTTAGAACATATTCGCATGTGAATTTTAACATTTTAATTGTGCATATAATCCGATGTCTAGTCATCATCTATTTTCTATCGATACCCGAAGTGATATGGATCAATGTCAACGCTAACTTGATGATTCGACATCCGGAGATACGTAGTTTCCAAAACAACGAATTCTTTATTTTTTTTTTTTGTTTCATTCTGGCATATGTAAACACCTATTTCCCTATGTCCTCGGTGGTGAAATGAGTTAGTTGTATCAATTGAAAATGATACAAGTGACACGTGCATCATTTCAAATTGAGAGTATGTATTTTATATTATTTTTTATGCTTACTTTTTGAGTTTACATTGCCAATATTTTTATATGTTCCGAGTTTAACTTCATCCCAGATGAATTCATTCGAATGTGATTTAATTCAATGTTCGTGAGATTTGTTGAATTATCATTTAATTTCCAAAAATTTTCTCAATATACATTGGATAATTTCAGTCAAATGTTTTTAAGTCGTCGTTTTTTTGAGAGAGTGTTCGTATATTTGTTGTGGAATTGGCCGCGATCGAAAGGTCTTGTGTTCGATTCACACCTCGACCAGATATTTATCTCGAGAGGATTTATCTGATTGAAGCTGGGATGATTCTGCAACCGGGTTAGAAATCACACGTTGTAAGGTAAGACCTCGTTAGTCCTTAGCTCACACAAATTTCTCAACTTTTGAGAGTTGTCGTTCGTATGGGGGCGTCAACTGATTAACGGAAAAACAGATTTTAAACAGATTTTTATACAGATTTTGAATTTTTTTAGGAATGAAACACATTCATAAACTGCTCTGTATGGAATCAATCAGAAACGATCGAAACAACGCTTGAAACGAAGGAAATAGTGTTCGAAACGATCAAAACGGTTATGAGGCGGGTGAAAAACGCTTCAAATGATCGATACAACGCTCAAAACGGTAGAAATGCCGCTCCAAACTGTTTGGTATGATTGAAACATTGCTTAAAACGGTGCAAATGGCACTTGAAATGATCGAAAATAGCGCTCGAAACTATCGAAACGGCTTATGAAACGGGTAAACAAGGCGTGAAACGGTTGAAACAACGCTCAAAACGATGAAAATGGCGTTTGAAATGAACAAAATAGTCTTTGAAACGAACGAAACAACGCTCAAAACGTTATAAATGGCGCTTGAAATGATTGAAATAGCACATGAAACGATCGAAAAAATGCATAAAATGGGCGACATAGTACTTGAAACTTACGAAACGTCTGAAATTTTGTGTTCCCGATATTTTTACTTCACACTCAAGAACTGTTGTGACATAGTTGCGAATGGATAACTTTTCTTCATAGAAAAATAGTCACTCTATCGCTGGAGTTTGAAAGTTGCTGCGGTATTACTTCACTTACAGTCTCTTGGGCTCAATTGTAGGTATTTCGTGAGTATTCAATTATGTCTCGAATAAGATTAAAGCACAACCAATAATGTGAATTGTAACCACTGTGTAGAGTTTTTTGTTTCCCCTCGTATAACGTCGTTAATGTCTTGTATTTTTCAATCATTGTCAACTTTGTCTCACATTAAGTAACTTATATTTCCTTGTCTCGCAGTTTAATATATTTGCATCGCCCTGTACAATTTTCTCATTTCTCAATAGTTCTCTTTCATATTGTCACCCTGTATAACGTTATTTTTCAATTATTTCCAACTTTATCTCGCATTCACTAACCTGTATTTAGCTGTCTGGTTGTACAAGATATTTGCATTATACCCCACACAGCACCA
Source organism: Leptinotarsa texana (assembly GCA_015342105.1). NCBI lineage: Eukaryota > Metazoa > Arthropoda > Insecta > Coleoptera > Chrysomelidae > Leptinotarsa > Leptinotarsa texana. The sequence goes on along the minus strand of WOGN01009227.1, from coordinate 8,931 downwards.
GATATTCATGGAATATTCCCTCTATATCATAAAACGAACGTATATATTGAAAATATTTATAGATTATTCTTGAAATATATACATGCCTCAGAATATACATAGAATATGCTTGAATGGATATGGCAGGATTATTCCCAAAACAATGTGCATAGAATGTCTATAAATGGATTATTCTCCCATGAATATTCTAAGAATATTGTCGATCGAATATACCATCTGGTATATTTTCAGAATATATCCCAAAGGTATATATTTCTAAATATTCTATACGGTGTGTTACTGGAACTTTGAATTATCTCATGATAACGTATTCAAATAATTCCATATTATTAAAAACAAATATATTTGAAGATTTTAATCAAATGCATAACTTAATGTACATAACTTTTATAGTGTCATCCAGTTTTTGAAGTCATCGCGAAGATTCTAATGAATTACCTCAACCATTGGAAACGACAAAAAAATGCGAATGGTCCAATAAATAAATCTATTACATCAATGGATCGGTTTATTCTCATCCTATTTTTCTTTTTATATTTGAAATTATTCAATTACAAAGCGACAAATTCTGTCAACAGACAAATGGGGAAGTGAAGTATTGGAGTAAACGTTTCTCATTGGTCAATTGAAGTGTAGCGCGCGACAGTCGAAGCTCTGTCAAAGCGGCTGCCACTTAACGCTTGACAGCTTTGCTTTGAAATTGACAACTGGTTCAACATGGCATTGGTACATCATTTTCTCATGTTTAGTGTACCATTTACAGTTTGAGGCTGTCCAATTTGCAGAACAGCGAATTGTTTGCTTTTGCATCTTCACTACAGTAGAGTATATCGATAATACAGTCATGGTGTTTAACCTACAATACCTCATTTTAGGCCCGAGGAGAGTTGGTGTGTGGGATTTGTTGGTTCGACTAAGTACAGGTTTTAACGAGAGTGATTTCATTTGTGTATCTTCAGTAGAGAAAAGTAAGTGAATGTCACATTTTTTATCATTTTTTTTTTAAATTTCTGTCATTATTTTTCAAGATAGTATCAAAATGACCAAAAGGAAAAGGAGTGGTACCTGGCCAACCTAATAAGTACTTTTCAAAAATAGGAATGCAAGTTGCTCTCCAGTTCATAAAAAATTGTAAACGTTAATGAGGAATCTATGAGAAAAATATCTATTTCATTTTTATTCCAATTTTGTTTTGCTACTTTCAAAAAGTGATGATGCGTTCCAGGTATCAATAACGAAAGACTAACTGATGCATTGCTGGACAAAAATAGAAAAACTCTTCAGACTAGCAAAGTTTGAATAACTATGTACCTAAGTGAAATTCATTGAAGAACTCATAATACCACTCATTTGAAATACTTCATTTGTGGGTTTAGTTTCTGAAGTGAGAAACCTATATCTCGCTCATTTCTTCATGTAATAAGTACATGGTTTATTTTCCAATGAAATGATATATTTCATTATTTTTCGATCAGTGCTGATGAATTCACAAAATTTTCAATTCAGTATACATTTTTTGAGAGTAGAAACATCCAAATTTTAATCAATTTCTAATATTTGTAACATAAAAATATTCAGGAACATTTTATTCAGTGAATGAATATCTTGAATTAGATTTTTTATTTTTAATATCGGTAGTGTGTCTAGTTGAATATTTTAGTATGTATTGTTTTTGGAATATATTTGTTTATGAATATTATGTGTCTTATTACTTGTATTACTTGTATGTTCTCATCACATTCTTGGAATATTTCAAATATTTCTAGAATATTCATAAAATACATTTGAAGAATCTTCTATGTTGATTTCTTTTTTATATTCCTACAATAAACTCAGAATATCCCGAATATTTAATGAATATTCCTTAGGTAGTATTCCTGGAATATTCTTGATAGAATATACCTCACATATTCTGAGAATATGTGAGGTATATTCGAACCTTTCATGGGAAATCTACCGAGTTTTCGTATAAACCAGTTAAAACCCTTTTCATGTGTTGGGGTCGACTTCGGAGGTCCATTTTTCGTCACGCCATCCAAGGGAAGAGGTATCAAATCCCAGAAGGCTTATATTTGTCTTTTTATATGTGCCACTACTAAAGCTATCCATCTCGAGTTAGTGTCGGATCTGACGACACAAGCATTTCTCGCTGCGCTCCGCAGATTTATCGCTCGACGAGGTAGATGTTCTCGAATATTTTCTGATCACGGAACTAATTTTGTAGGAGCTTCTCGAATTCTCACCGAACTTTTCAAAGAGGCTTGTGATATACAACAAATTACTTGGTCCTTTCAAGCTCCAGCTGCACCTCATTTTAATGGGTTAAGTGAAGCAGGGATTAAGTCAGTGAAGTCACACCTTATTCGCATCATTGGTTCCCAAATTCTCACCTTCGAAGAATTTTATACCCTCTTGACTCAGGTGGAAGCTATACTAAATTCGCGTCCTTTGTATTCGATGAGCTCAGATCCACACGATTTGTCAGTTTTGACTCCCGGACATTTTTTAACTCAGGAACCTTTAACTGTCTTACCTGACCCTGACCTTTCACACTTACGGCTCAACCAATTGGATCGCTGGCAGTTGCTACAAAAATTGCATCAAGACATATGGAAACGATGGCACAACGAATACTTGCATACCCTGCAGCAACGCCAGAAGTGGTTAAATAAAACGAATATTCTCAGCCCGGGAGATCTCGTCATAATAAAGAATGAAAACGTCCCTCCATTGAACTGGAGAATGGGTAAGGTAGTTAAAATATTTCCAGGGCTTGATGGAATAGCCAGAGTGGCTAGTGTCCGTACCGCGCAAGGTATTTTACAAAGACCACTTGTGAAGTTATGTCTCATACCTTCACAACTTCCCTCTTAACAAAAAAAAATATTTACTACGCCATATTTTGGTGGGGGGAAATGTTAAGTTCTCGGATTTCCCCTATGTATATAGTTATTAATTAAGCATATATCAAATTGTAGTTCTCTTGTTTGCATCACCCCGTATATATATATTTGCTCGCGCCGATCGTCAAGGGGACTAGCCAAATATTGCTCTCCGCGATGGACGGACAAAAAAAGGACAGTGATAGTACGAATGAGAAAACGGTGTGCTACAGTGTATCGAGAGATTAAGGTGCCGATTTACGTGTACTCACTCATACCCACAAAGCAATCAACCCCTTACAGTCCACTATTAGCTACTGATTGGGCGGATGCATCCCCTTTACCCGGAAGCTGCAGAGTAAGAGCAGGTAAGGTGAAAACCTTTGACGATTCAATCCGACATTTGGGGATACATATCAAACTCAATCAATTCCGCAACAATGTGTTCAACTGCAAAGATCTGTAGATTGCTTTAATGATGAATAAATATACTACTACTACTACTACTACCACTACTCATTTTCACCCGTTTGCTGACTCTGGAGAAATTACAAACCAAAATGAAATTGAAATTGCTTCCGTTGGAGAAAATTTAACTCATCCTAGTAATGTGCAAAGGAAAGACAATATAAAGTGGCTTTATAAAAGCCACTTTGTAAAAGTAAAATATTTTTCAAGATTTATTTTGTAATTATAGCAAAAGATATTTTGTGTACTGTCAGTATATGGGATATGAAATGTTTAATAACTGTTACAATTATAACTATAACTATTATAACTATTTTGAACTCATTATTATGTTACAGATATTGATGAATGTAACCTTACAACAGATAATGTTTGTGGAAATGGTGTTTGCAAAAATATACCAGGGGATTTCGTTTGTGAGTGTAACGAAGGTTACAGAACAATGGCTCCAATGCAGATTTGCATGGGTAGGTTTTCTGTTATTTTACTATTTTGGGTGTAATTATTACTCATTTATAATTTTTATTTGTAGATATTGATGAGTGTGAGGAAATACCAGGACTCTGTAGAGGAGGTAGATGTTTAAACACTGAAGGTTCCTTCAAATGTGAATGTCCTATCGGCCATGAGTTATCATCTGATAAGGATAGTTGTAAAGATATTGATGAATGCTCACGTTCGAGTGGTATTTGTTCGAATGGAGTATGCGAAAACATGATGGGAACATATCAGTGCATTTGCAACGAAGGATATCAACAGACTGGGCTCAAATCTCATTGTGAAGGTGAATAATTGATTTTATAATATTTTGTACAACTTTTGTTTTCATGTATGGTAAATGTAAAATTCTTCATCTTGATGAATGGGATGTTTTGTAAGCATATTAATTTCTTACATTTCATGAAATTAGTTCTTATGAACATTGATTCAAAGTATTCATTTTCAGATAAACGATGCGTTGAAAGTCAGAGTGAAAATATACATTTTTATAGATATCTCGGAAGCTACTAAGAATGAGTAATTATCAGATTTAATGATTTTGGAATTTTTCAGAAAACTTATTCATTTTTATGCAAAACAATTGATCTTGTTGCTTTTTGGTTAAAGTGATTTCTATAAAAAATAGTGGTTCAAACTATTGACAACTGCTATTTTTGATTAAGTTACTAACTGTAGGCATTAGGAAATTCTGCAAGTGGATATTTTCAATTGAGTGCAGAAGTCAAAGTATGCCTTGGGATATTGAGAAAGGAATATTTTTAGAAAAGATAACTTTTTGGAAATACGTGCAACTTACAAAGAAAGGAAGAAAGAAACTACAATAAAAACTCCTTACCCAGATGTATAGATCAATCACAGAAATATCTTTCAGATACAAACGGACATACTTTTTCTTTTAGTTTGTATCTGAAAGAAACTTATGTGCACCATCAACATACTTTTGTGAAGAGTTTTTGTAGTTATTTTCTGTCTTTCTGTGGAAGTTTTCCACAATTGCTCTTTAATGATGGAAAAGTAATTACCTATTCATGGTTTACATTATACTTTGGAATAAGTCATTATTCAAAGTATTTCCAAAATCAACCTATCTCATTCTCAAATAAATATTGCAATAAATAATGAGTTCCATATTTTTTTAGATATTGATGAATGTGAAGACGAACCTTGCGACGACATTTGCATAAATTCACCTGGAAGTTTCTCTTGTTCTTGTGGGTATGCTTTTGATAATACTTGAAAAGTTCACAGCATGATTCACTTTTGCGTTGTAGTACTGGATATACTTTGAATTTGGATGGAAAATCTTGTGCTGATATAGATGAATGTAAAGAAAACCCAAGAATATGTAACGGAGGAAAATGTACCAATACAATTGGTAGTTACATCTGTCATTGCACTGAGGGACTTCTTGCAGGTGCTAGAGGAACCTCTTGTCTTGGTGAGAGATTTTTTATACTGATTCAATAATTTGTAGAATTGATTTTCCTCAAATCCTAATATTTTATAGATATTGACGAATGTAAGCAAAATCCAGACATTTGTGGGGCAGGTGAATGTGTGAATACCCTCGGATCGTTTCACTGTAGATGTGAAGAAGGATATTCTGTCAAACCTGATGGCGGCCCTCAGTGTTCAGATGAAGATGAATGCTACCTAGGAACGTATGACTGTGATGAGAATGCCGATTGTATCAACAATCCTGTAAGTGTCATATGTTTAAGAATTTTCTCAATTAATTAATGCTTCAAAAGTAGAAGTGGATTTACAAAAAATAAAAATTTACATTCTGCAAAATTTTTACTTGACGTTCAACACATTCTACTTCCCATCAAAACGCTTTTCCAGAAGTTATTGAGCTGCGGTTTTATTTGCCATAACTAGTCATCGTTCATAAACTACTGTTGTCAGATTTCATTCAGTTATGTCTGATATTTTTGAAACGTAATCTAGACAAAAATTTTTGGTTAGTTCATTTTCCAAATCTAACAAAATTTTATACCTATACAATGTTTCAATTCCTCAATTATTATTCATATCTTTTTATTATTGAATATGGAATATTTTCTCCAAAATAATGCTACGGTGCAAAATATATACTTATGGCTGGCAATAATGAGCCATATCAAGAGACAGCCTCCTTCATTAGTGTCATATTTTCTGCATGTGCTAAGAATACCTATTTTTACTTGTTACAAAATTATTAAAAATTTCAACTTCGTTTAAATGGTATACACAAATTAAAACATGGGTCTTCAAATTTTGGTGGTACATTATTCCTTACTTCATAAAGAATACCTATGAATGTTGATAGTTTATTCGAATATACTCTTGATGTTTGCTCCATGACAAATTTTGACCAAAATATGAACCCATAAGTTTTGATAAATTGATTGATGTAGCTATTACTACGTGGTAGGAGATCATCCTGAAAATTGAGAATTGAAACTTTCTATATTTTTATCACATTTATTTGTAACTATCTTTACTGCAGTTTCGTCCTATATGGACATTTTCAAACTATGTATTAATTTGAATATGTCCATATAAGACTAAACTGCAGTAACGATAGTTATAAATGAAAGTGGTAAAAAACATAGAGAGTTCCATTTGTCATTTTTCAATATAAGTATTGTTGTCTAAGTATAATTTGTTGAATAGTAGAGGATTTGTTATTACATCGTCAGTTTGTTTCGATATATTTATGTAAGTTGATACATTGAAGTTTAGTGTTTATTTATGTTGTTGGAGCCAAATAGAAATTTCATTAAAAGCTTCTTCAGTATATCTTTGGATGTTATCATAAGTTTCTGATAAATAAATTATTGCAGTGAATAATTTAGTTATTCTATCAGTTACAATCTCGAAAAAGGGTTTATATAGATTGAGAATGAAACAAAATATAACATACAGTGTGCCTTGAGGTACACCATATATTACATTCTTCAAGAAGATTTTATAATTTTTAATTTGAACATATTGTGAATGATATCTGATTCAATTTCATAACTAATGTTTTTGATACAAACTGAATAGAGAAAAGTGTTTTTTGTATAATTTAGTATTCACATAAAAGTATTTGTTTTATAATTATTTTCCTTTTGTTTAATTCAATGTTTACATGTAATTAGCTGTTACATGAAATTAGCTGTTTCGAGAGGGCTTTTTTTTCAATTTGTGTCTGAAAGTTACTTCTTTGCATGGTCTACACATTTTTGTATAGAGTTACTTTTTTTAATTGATTGCTTCCTTCCTTTCTTTGGAAGATTGGAAGATTTCAACATTTTTCTATATAAAGATGGAGAAGTAGAAAGCTAAAACCTTTCTTACTCAAAATATTATTTCCTATTGAATTGATAGTTCTGTAACCATTTGAGAATATTTCATCAAATGCTGATATTAAACTATTTTTTTAATCAAAATTTCATGGTCAATACTATTGAATGCTGATTTATATGTGTGAAATGACATACATTGCTGGTGCTTCTGAGTCTCAGAATTCGCGGAATCGATATTGACCATCATATATCATATAATCAACAAGTTTTATGTGCATAAATCTATCCTAAATTTTTGAAAAAAACTGCCAGGACAGAAATAGGTCTATAATTATTCATATTATTTTTTAAACATTGTTATGTATAGCGAAAACTGTTGATTTTCATTGAATTTGAAAGATTTTGAACTGTTGAAAAATAATACTGGCGACAAATCAAATTGAACTGCTTTTACAATGTTGAGACTTACTTCATCAAAACCACAAGCTTTATTTGAAACTAGTTGTGAAATGACATCTTTAGTCCACTTGTGGATTTCAAAAACATGAATGAAGCACTTGATACTTCACTATTAGTGTCGAAACAGAGATTTTAGATAATAATAATATGGGTCTTTATTTTTCATAAATAATAATAATACATAAAAATCAAATTTATCAATAAAAAGCCCAATATCAAGATACTGGGGAAAAGCCGAAAGTCAGGTGGTCTCTGACTTTCGGCTTTTCCCCATATCTGCTGGTAGACAGACCTCTGTTATTATTCTTGCGATGCCAATACACTACAAAATGAATATTAGATTTTTCACAGATTTGTTCTGGATCTTCAATTTTTATATTATTCATTCCCAAACTCCGTATTTGTTTATTATTATCAGGTGTGTTATGCAATAATAAACACTATACCAAAAATCATCTTCGGAGTGGTATCAGTGAATTGTTTTCAGTAATATTGCAATTGAATTTACTTTTTGTTGGAGGAAATGCTGTGCGCCATTCATTCCAGTAACTGAAAATCTATAGTCATTATGTTTACACTACTCTTTCACGTAATGGCGTGATCTTTTTCGAACTAAAAGAATTGAATACAGTTCATCAGAACCATATATTAACACTGAACCAACTATTAGGTTATAAGAATCTATGTTACAAGACTAGATCAGGAAACTTGTTAGAGTAGGGAGCACTGGAAAAATGCACCTGAGTCCTTATTTTCAAATCAGGTGAACTCCCACGAGAGAAAAATTGGCCGATTCTCTCGGTTATACTTTCAAAACAGAGAGTGACATTCACTTTTTTCTCGATATGAAGGTTCAGCTGATTCAAAAAGAAGGCCTCTGGGAACACACATATGGGGACCGTCTGATAAATTACTGAAAAACTGTTTCAACACACCAGGCATCGACTTACAATAATTACAGACTACCCACTTGTCATTGTGAATTTAAAGGAAACCAAAATAAAATATAATTTTATAACAGACATAGCACAGGTATAGCTTAATCATGTGAGGTACTGGATCACAGGAGGCAAACAACTTAGAGACATCTCAAATTATTGTCCAGACGAATATGACGAATATTCAACACAGGACCTGTTCAAACTAGTACAAGGAACAAGATTATTGATAGATAGATACATTTATTTCAACAGAGTATTTTATAATCATTCACAGGAGTGGCAGAATATTTTTTTCTGAGAAATACGTCAAAAGGAAAATTGTAAAAATATCAAATATGTGTATATATAAATCTAAAAATGAATCATTCAAAATGAATAGCTTCAAGTTTCAAACACGATTACAAA
>WOGN01009226.1:0-10916 GCA_015342105.1 Leptinotarsa texana | reverse complement strand
ATTCCGAAAAATATTTTTTCAGGTTATTTTTGGATTGATATGTTCTGGAGTAATTCTACATTTCACTGTACATATTTTTGCTTCTTTTCAGTCACCTTACTGCTCCTTGGTCGAGATAAAATAAAAATGTAATCAAAACTTTTCTTCCTTCGATAAAAGACAAAGTCTGAAATGAATGTCATATAAATAAAAGGGACCTACTCAATATACCACCTACCGTTTCAATTTTTCATTCTTCATTTCGGTACCGAAAAATTGCAAATTTTTCAAGTAAAATTCATCGATCATTTCAAAATCGACTTTTGGTAAGTTGTCGGGTGTTAGCTTTAACAAATCTAGGCCCAACATTCATTTTGAAATTATTTTAACAAAAATACGGAGTTTGTGGAAACCATTGACATTAGAAAGAGCACATAGTCGCATACCCTACAAAGGGTTCTGGCTGACTGGATGACAATATGGCTAATATACCAGTAACGTTGAATTTCTTATTTTTTGCTGGATGGCATGAATGCATAATTGATTTATTTTATTAGGGTTCATGAGTATTCGAAAATCATTTGAAAATACAGCTGGTTTAATTATATTTAGAATTATATTTAGATATAACTTGTACTATATCAGTTATCAAGGCATATATTATTGTCCATTTTTATGCTCAATTCGTGGATTCATGCTATCTCAATACTGTATATTTATTTGTTTGCTGGCTTTATTATTAAAAAATTAATGAATAATTACAAAAAATTTTAATTGATCATTCATTTTCTCAGGAAAATGAAATACCCATATCCCAATTTATTGGTTCATTCGGCATTAAAAATGTATGTTATATCGGATCCATTATGCTTGTCTTTGCAACAATTGAGTTTCAAATTTTTCTTAGCTGATAGTTTGCGTAGGAACAATTCGTTTTTTCATCGAGTTTAGTTTGTGTATGTTTTGAAAGTGTTTTAGAGATATATTTGAATATTATTACGCTGACTGTGCTGACTTTAATTGTGAGTTATTTCATAAAATAAGTTTAGGTTCCCAAAGAATGAAATGATGAGGAAAAAATGGGTGAAAGTATTGAAAAGAAAGGACTACAATCCTTCTACTCTTCCAAGACTTTATAGAAATCATTTGAAAAGTGACTATAAATGAAAGGGAAAGGAAATATTGAATTTGATGACCGAGTTTGTTATTTCAACTTCAAGTATTCTGCTCAGAAGGTATTATCTGGATTTAATCCTGTTACTGAAAGTGTGAAACAAAATCAATTGAATTTTATCATGTGATTAATGGTATTATTCCTCAGAAGCTTTTGTTGAATCAGGTCGAGTAAAATCAATCCTGTCTATACTTGACCTCATTCAACCTTCCTCTCAAGTTTTGAAAGATTCGACAGATTACCCAAGCGAGACTATAACTCTTGAATTTAGTAGCTATATTAGGAAGAGTCATGTATATAGAAATCTTTTTTTTTTGATAATGAATTGCAGTTGTACAGATTGAGAATTGTAGAATAAATTGAATATTCAAAATGATTCTTCAATCCACTTTGCTATATGTTTTAATTTTCATTACTGTATATTATTAAATAATGCATAAAATCATAGTTTAGATAAATATTTTGTGATCTATCGATTTCGTGTACTGATTTTAGATACGTAACTTATTTTGAAACATGATTTTTTTGTGTACATTTTATTCAATGTGGAGAATTTTTCATTAGTTGAAACGTTAACGGGTAAATTTTATGATTTGGCAACGTTGATTATTTCTATTGTTCCTATTGGTCAATCGAACAAGAAGCGGGAATAGGAGCGTGACGTCACCACCCTACCACATTCGATTTTTAATAATTAATTACAGGAAAACAATGGTATTTAGAAAGATGAAACAAGGTGCACTGTTTTTCAATTCAAAATTTCTGTCGAATGAACTATAAACCAAAAATCATGAAATAAGCCCTTTCTACTTTCCTACAAGAAAACTCACGAATTATGGTTTGTGAACAGAATGATTCATTACATTTTTCTAACCAAGATTGAATTATTTCATAAACGTCGACTCAAAAAAACATATTTTTGAAATGTTATAAACGAGAATCTTGAGAATTCAAAATTGAATTCAAATAGGACATTCACTAACATTCATTCACTAACTTCATGAGCCCTTAATTTTCTAGTGACATAAAACATTTCCTTCAAAAAGTTCCCCTTGTTAAAAACATTATCCTCCTGGATTTCCAGAGTAGGTATTATAAAAATTAATCACGGCAGATATCCCGGAATTTCATATCTTCTAATTTACGTTCGTTGTGATTACGCACAGCATCCCAACGTAATCATCTACATTTTGAAGTGTTTCCTGGAGTATGATAAAGGTTCGCCTGAATTTTCATTTGAAATGCTGCAATAAATTGGGATGAATTCAATAAAATTAGCATATCAAAATGAGTCTGCGCGAGTATGAAGTACCTTCTTCTAAAAGTAATAATAATGATTATCTGATGGTCTTTCTTTAGCGTACTGAAAAAAATGTATTCACGTAAAAAATGTTTGTAGCGAGTCAATACAGTTGCCTGATTATAATAGCTAATAATAGAATGAAATCATTCCACTACTTTCTTTTAGGATTTCTCTTATGGAAATTACCGTTTCGTAACGTATTTTTATTCACATCTCCTTCGATAATTTGAACTATCTATTCACAGGGTACAGGATATGGTATACGATTGAATGAATAAATTCCCTCTTTCAGAATTCTTAGTCAGCTCGATTACACATTCAAAAAGTACTGGAATTGTTCAATAATAATAATAATAATATTTATTTGCCATTCAATTTGAAATACACAATAATCTTAGTTAATGATAAATAAATATAGTTTCCACAGAAGGATAAACCTATGCGTGGGGTATATAATTTCAATATACAATAGATTATAATGAATGAAATATAAAAATGAAGTTTCTTTCATTATGATGAGATTAGATTAGATTGTCGGAAAGCTGACTCATGGTCTGATTCACTGCCACATTTCCAGGTCTATTGTGATGCTTCTTGATCTCTTTGATGAGACTTCATAGCATTGACACTGAACCCTTCGAATAGCTTGCAACCTCTAGTTTCTCTTTCCCGCATCTTGCGTGTCTCAAAACCTGCACTGGGTTTCTTCTGTCAGACCCATGTTGCTCATATGTTTCCTGCCCCGTTATTAGACCAAACAATACCCTTACAAACTTACTCTTTCGCCTGCCTCATTTCTGGGAGCTTATTCCACCAATCTATCGATTCGGCTTGCATCCATGAATTTATAGATGTCTTTATAGGTGCTTTCGCTACCCCGCAGAAGGGTTCTGGGCCAATCATAGCCTTGGATGCGCCTTCACGGGCTAGAACATTGGCCTTCTCATCGCCCTTGTGACATTCATGTCCAGGTGTCCAAGCTAGAGTGACTCTATTTTGGGTACTTAGCTCCTTGAACACGCTCAGATAGCTTCCCACCGATCTTGAAAAGACTTGAAATGGTTTTATTTGTGAACTTCTGCCTGTTTATTTCCCCTATAGAGTGGCCGCTACTTCTGCCTCGAACACAGTTGCATTATGTCCGAGGCTGAGTGCGATTTTCGTTTTTGCTGTGCCTTCCACACCTTCTTGGATCTTTGAGCCATCTGTATACCGAGTTTCTTCCGCTTTTACCGGTGGTCTGTTTTGCCAGTCCTCACTACTCAATATCATGATTCTGAAATCTTTTTCAAAGTTGTACTGTGGAACTGTGTTATCCACGGGCATTTCTAGTATTAGATTTGCCTTCATCTGCCTTCAGTTCATTGTACAGTTTCAAGTATCCTGCACCGTGTGACTGGCTGATTGGGGTTTGCCTCTGCAGTAACCTGTTTTTCACCAGTCGAACTTCTCTTTGTATGTAGATGTGCAATGGTGAAAGTTCGAGTAGGACCTCAAATGCTGAAGTTGGGGTCGTTATCATGGCTCCCGCGATACATAGGCACGCCAGCCTTTATTTGCTGCCTAATAGCCTAGCCGTACTCGATTGTTTTGTTCTTCTCCACCAAGTCACTACTCCGTATGTTATCATGGGTACTATAGTGTACTGAAATATTGTGAGAATACAAATAACGGAAGTGAGATATAAATTCACGTCTATTAACGTTATGAGATTGTATAACGCTGACTCAGTTCCCTTTGTTGGGGATGATTCAAGACTCATTCGATATAGAATAGCAAACGAGAGTGGACGTGGGAAATAAATGAGAGTGTTTGATTTCATAGAGTGATCACCAGAAGATAGTTAAGAGAACAGGGGGGACTGAATGGGTCTCACTACCCTTTTATATAACCAGAGTGTCACTTTTGGGTTCAACTCCCAGTTTTTTTCGCACATTCTTCTGCAGATTCCCAGGGCCATCCTGGCTTTATGTGCTGTTTCTTGGATGTGGAGGTTCCACATGAGCAAAAGGGATCTTGACTTCATTGAGTATTTGTCGTTTTAGTCCTCGCATCACTCTTTTCCTTGTGAATACGGGTGGGGTAAATTCACTATTATTAACCGGCTAGAAACTATAAATTATCACTTTTCGAACAGTTCGATTCCACTTTCAAATAGATTCAATTTTCTCCTATTCTTCCGAATTTACCATCAACTCTGACAGACGACGGGAAATGAAGTAAACACCAGGATTACTAACGAGCTTTCGAAATACCATGTTTCGCGAGAGTTTATCCAGAAATTAATTCGATCAGCCGATAAATCGACAGGCTTTGTTCTCTCTGGCAAATCTTTAATGAAGCCATCAGTGCATTATCTGATTTTCATTAGTTTTAATGTTGATTACAGAATCCTGCGACGTGTAATGCACATGCACGCGCCCGTTCGGATGACATTCTCATTACGCCGATATCAATTTCACGGAGTGCTCTCTATTGGCCGAATTAATTGGAATTAGAAATTAATCTTGTGGACATGGTTGTCGTAAAGGGAGGCAGAGCGCTCAATATGGCAGTAAATTTTATACGTTACCTTGACCAAGGGCACTTGGAATGAACTGACCTTGCCACTACGTATTAGGGGAACAATTTGTTAAAACAGGTTAATGAAAGTAAATTAACGATTGTCGAAGCTTAGCTTTTTTGATCGATAGTGAACACTACAAGCCGAGAGAACGTATATTTCAAGGGTTGGAAAAAAGTAAAATACCGTCCCATTTTCCGAATGAAATTGTCCTGATACCTTCAGTGATACCCATAAGTATATTATGTAGTTTATCGAAAGGCTTCAAAAAATTATTGCTAAATAGATTAGAACCCAAGCAAGTTCTAATATTTTTTCTCCAAATCAATCAAGTTTCCGCCAGGGCTATAGCTGCACCACAGCCCTATGCCAAATCACGGATGACATTCACAGAGCTATGGATATCGTTGGCTTCACTTCAATATGTAGGGGTATTTTAATGATGTTTCCAATCTGATAATAATAATAATAATGATAATGTTTATTCATAAATAGCAAAAAAAATACAGAACTTCTATTGTTACAAAATCAAATGATTAAAAAAAAACTTAGTAATATGAGGCTTAGAATGTACAAAAAATCCATCGAAGCTTTGGAAAATGAACAGAAAAATTACCAGTTAAATAACCAGTAAAGTTTGAATCAAAAGTAACAAATGATATTCATATGATATTTATTTATTCTTAGATATAGAGTTATGTCTAGTAACGGGCCTGTCAGTTGTACGTTCCTTAACAAGTTTCTTGTCTGAAACTGGTTTTGAAGTGGAAATATTCTGGGAGTCTGTTAGTTTTTCCAGAGTTTCCTTTTTTTTCGAGACGGCTGTATTTCCTGTATTTCTTGAAATTGTTGTCTAGAGTTACTGGCAACGGGCGTTCCTGGATCGCTAGAGGGTTTTCTTTGAATTGATTCGGTATCTGCGAATGTTTCAAGTTCAGCTACAGTATACACTTTATTATCAACAATCAGTTTATCCTTTCTGATGTAACAATTATTTTCATTGTTTTGTTTTGCAAGATAAAGGTGCTTTCGTAGGATTTTTCCCTCCTCTCTCTGTTTAGGTGTCAAGTCATTCACAATGTGTATTCGAGTGCCTCTCAATTTAGCGCAATTTTTGATAACCGAAGATTTTTTGATGAAAGAGTTGAATTCTATTTTAATAGGACTTTTTTCTGATCTACCTAAAGTGTATACGTCATTGATCTCAGACTCAGCAACATCTATATCCAATAAGTCTTTAAGAATCTCAGTAGTTTCATTTACAGTTATCGTCTCATTTTGTTTCCTTTCTATTCCAAAGATAACAATGTTGTTTTTTCTCAGTGCTCTCTCCAAGTATTCTATCTTATTTTTTAAGTCTCTATTTTCAATCTCAACTTTATCAACTCTATATTTCACTTCTTCAATTTTTAGTGATAATCTAACTTCCACTGCCTCTATTATTGTTTTCAATTCTTTATTGCATTTGATCATTTCCTCTAAAATTTGATTATTTGAAACTTCAATTTCACTCATTATCTTATCGTATATGGGCTACTTTATGTTATCAGAGATGCCAAATTATAAAAAGCCTCACTATCTAATGATAAGAATGATTGGAATGTAGTTGTTGAATATTAAGAAACCCTCTCGTATTGGTATTGAAAGTGATGATGACACAATGGCTGTCACATCGATTGAAGGTGGTATTTTCTAACGTCAGGTTGGTCAACAGTTAGATGTAAGTCAAATTTCGGTTTCAAGACTTTGGAATCCCTACCAACAACTAGTGACTGTCCACAGGAGGCCAGGTAAAGTGCAACAGAGGTCCATTTCAGCCCAAGAGGATAGAGCTAAAAATGAACTAACTCGAGCAACGTGGACCTAAATTTCCGATCAGTCTGTGCGAGACCGACTTTGAGAAAGTGGATTGAAATCTAGGTGATCAGTCCAGGTATCTTGGCTTAAATCACGTCACAAAAAATAAAGTATTTTTTCTAAAGAGTCTAATTTAACTTTTTGGTCGGAATGATAGTCGGGCCAGAGGATACAGAAGAAATGTACGTTTTATTCCCTGCTGTTGATTTTCAAGGGTTCCACTTGGAGGTGGATCAATGATAGTGTGAAGTGGAATAACACTCAATAATTGTACAGATCCGGCAGTCATCCGATTTCTGAACACCTGAAGGTACGTTGATGAGATACGCCCTAGAGCAGGAGCAGAAGGGCACAATTTCATTCTCATGTACGATCGAGCTCGTCTCCACGCTGCAGAGATCGTGTGTCAGTACCTGCAAACCCACAATATCACCACTTTGGGGTGACCCCCTTGCAGCCCGGATCTGAAATCCTATCGAACATGTCTGGGATCAACTGAGAAGAAACAAGAAAACTTAGGAGGCTCATAAGAACCATGCCCCAGCAAACCCGAGCTGTAATTTTTGTCCGAGGAGGAGACACAAGATACTAGTCATTAATTGTAACACAAAAATAACTTTTTGTTCATATTTGACTCCAATTATTGAAGGGTTTTCGTTTTGAATTTGGTAGTTCTTTAATTTTATCACGTATATCCAATACACAACAAAAAATTATTCAATAATTCTGCATGGATTTGCTAGTCATTTGCATGCAATGTGTTTCGAATTCGATCCTCAGATCTCAGAAAATATGAGAGATAGGAAGATGGCTGAATTAGGATGAAGTTGCGCATTTACCTGACTAACAATATGCCGTTGAGAATCTTCTGAATTTCCGAGTAGATCCGGAGATATCCGGAAATAACTGAAATTTTATAAAATGGTTTTTATTTCTTTCTGGCTTTATTTTTTGAAGGATTCGAAAATTAATTGCACTTCCACAATTCCACTGTTTTTATTCAATTAATTTTCCCTGCTACATAATGGTATTTTTCAGTGGCTTTTCAAACGAAGATAGTTCGATGTGGTAGTCACCTTTCGGGATACAAGTTTAAATACATTTCCTATTTCCTTATACTGTTTTTATCGTATTGGTATTAAATTTGTATCATATCTCTTTTTTTTCCATTCGTAAAAGCCATTTTTCGCCAAAAATTCAATGACTTGTACAATAACATAATGTCTTTGAATGTATCAAATTCAAAGTCAAATTTAGAAACATCAAAGTCAAAGCCTATTACAAGAAGAGAAGAGAAATGAAACTCTTTATGTTTTTACCACTCTTATTCGTAACTACCGCTACTGCAGTTTCGTCCTATACGAACATTTTCAAACTTATACAATAAATCTAAACAATGAACAAAATGAGTTTATTGTATAAATTTGAAAATGTCCGTATAGGACGAAACTGCAGTTACGTTAGTTACAAATAAAAGTGATAAAAAACATAGAAAGTTTCAAAACGGATTTTATTCATTAATCTATTATAAGAATTAATTTTTTTCAATATCCCCAATTTTTCGAAAAAGAATGATAACGTATGATATATCATTGAAAAGGTAAAATCTGGTTATATTCAAAACAGAAACAATCCAATGTAGAGCCCATGTGAAAAAATAAAGTTGATGACGGTGGCCGGAAGACGAAACGTCGGATATCAAATCTGAAAACACCATTATGTAACGGAAAAAGTGGCAATACGGAAGGGCAATTTATTTTCGAATCCTTCAAAAAATAAAGCCATAAAAAATTAAAACCATTTTCCGAAATTCCTGTTTTTCCGGATATCTCCGGATGTACTCGGAATTTCAGATTTTTCTCATCGACACATTGTTGATCAGGTGAACGCCCAACTTTTCTCCAATCAAACCATCTTCGTATCTCTCATACTTTCTGAGATCCCAATGGTGAGGATCGAATTTGAAATACCTGTATAACATATAGGCCATATAGCCCCATTTAACATTCAATAAGTTTTTTCACTGTTGAAAAAATTACGAGCTCATGAAGACGCGATATTTCAATTGTTTTGAAGAGTGCATAATGAAAATTATCTCAGCTCGGAATATACCATTGCTCTATCCCTTTTTCAAATGGTTTGAAACTTCGGTCGAAGTGTGGAATCAGGTAAATATTCAATTCAAATATCATTTTATTTTAAAAACCAGGAGATTTTGAGAATTTTATGGTGTAAATCTGAAAGTTGTGAAAAATTGATTGAAGACTGAAACCAGATAGGGTGCCACAAATTTTTAATCTACAGAGAACTGGCATTCATTTACAAAGCGTCCAACTCAGAACTTTAATAAGAAAGGAGTTTTGTGATTATTTTTCAATTCAAAACTTTTATGAGCTCGTATTCAGCTCGTTGTTAGGTCAAAAGAGACGAAAATGAAATTTGAGAATGTGAATAATTTCAAATTTCATTTTGATCCTCATGTTTATTGTGTATTTCTCCAAATAATTTGATGAAAATATTCCAACCGACTTCAAAACAATTTGGTTCGGTAGCAAACAAAAAATATTCGACATTTGCATAGGGATTCCATTTGGTTCTGAAGCTATTATTCCCCTGGAAAATTTCGCCATCCCTGGAAAAAAAATGTAACGAACATCAGAATCTCGCATTCAGGCTAAACCTCCATTAATGTTTATTTGTACTCTGTCTGAGTGTCTTCTCTCTTTTGAATGTCCCACGCGTCACGACTACACATTATCGAAATGTAGCTAGCAAATGTTTTTCATCACATACAGGTGGTGTTTATTCGAAAAAGTCGACGTTTCGTCTTTGTTTAAAGGTCTAGTTATTTGAAGTTAGATATCTCAACCAGCAAAGTTGTTTTATAATTTCATGGTTTTGCAACAATTTTATTTTATTGGTATATTATAATCACTTCCAAAATGCTAATTGATCATATTGAACGATCCGTGAACACAATAGAGTTGTAGGCAATAAAAGTGTTTTATAAATTTGTCATAGAAACGTTTATGAAATGAAATTAAATAACCGTTATAAAAAAGTCACAAAATTAACACAGAAACGTTTTTGAAACTAATTAATAAGTGAATTGTTTTGTAGCACTTTTATAGCACTTCTCTGCGAAATTTTTATGATAGTTATAAAACTATTCCAAGCTTATTTTATAACTGTTTCTTGTAACTTAAATGAAATTATTTCATTAGAATGCTTCCAAGCAATATTTTATTTTCATTACCATATTGTTACTTTGATGATAATTTTCCAACTATTTTATGGTAAGGTATAATTACTACAATTCCAAAATACTGATATAACTGTTCTAAAATCAAAATGCTTTCGCGAATATATATTTGGTGCCGCTAAGAATAAAATGCAGCATTCAAGAATAACCAGCTGACGTTAATTTTAGATGTCTTGTAATGAAAATATGATATGCCAGTTTTATTTGACTAGTGTCTCAATAACCATATCTATAATAATCTGTAATATTGGTCATTGGAAAAAAAATAAGAAAAGTGGTTCGTTTAGATGAAGACTGGAATTGTGTTACAAAAATATGCTGTGCAGTGATAGAAATATGTATGTCGTTAATGTTCTAAAAGAATCAAAAAACAATATTGACTTAAATCCAATGTCAATAGGTGAAAGTATTTTTACTATGACGAGTACCAGTTTATTAGAATATGAAAAAGAAACAATCATTCGTGTTGAAAACATGGCGGTGATCTGGATGGTGGTAGATCATTCAAGTAACGAAGGAATGGTAACGATTAATGAGGTGAGGGATAATTGGCTATTAGAACTAGAGTCCAACGAAGAGGATAATTTGTTGCTAGAAGTTGAAAAAACGCAGAATTCAGAAGAAACGTTAGATAGTTGTGGAATTGGCCGAGGTGGTAGTGCGTCCGACTCACGATCGGAAGGTCGTGTGTTCGATTCCTGCCTCGACCAGATATTTTTCTCGAGAGAATTTATCTGGTTGAAGCTGGAATGATTCTGCAACCGTGTTAGGAATCACA
>WOGN01009225.1:0-10917 GCA_015342105.1 Leptinotarsa texana | reverse complement strand
TATAGAAAATTAGATTCCTATCTGCTTCCTATATAGAGATATGGAACACCGCGCCACTGTTGCAGGACCCTGTATATTATATATTTGAATAGAGAAAATCAAAAATATAACATTAAATATAAAATAAACATTGAATATACTTGCATATTTTCAATGTTTAATTATTTCTGAGAACATTCGTATAACTGAAAATTGCTTCTACTTCTTTAGTAGAGTTCTACTTTTTGATAACAAAAGGGGGCTTAGTCTCATCTATTGAATTTGTTCTGATTTACGAGATTAGAAATGTTTTATAATGCTTTATAACTCTTCAGTTTAGTCTCGACTTGTACATGGAATATGTGGTATTGAAGAATTATCCTTTTTAGGATTTTGAACATACTTTATTCCTAGGTATTCAGGTGTGGTCCATTTTTGCATATTCTTCATTGTCAGCAGACCTGACCTTAAATTTGATTGAATGGTTTTTATACAACATTTTCAGTGATTCAATTTAAATAAGAACTCTTAGTATTATCTCACTATTTCAGAATGTAGATGATCTTGAACATAACTCTTCTCTATAGACAATGAATACATCTTGAAATTTAGAATTCAGCTAGAAACTCATAAAAATGCCAGTTTTTAAAAAAAAACATTTAAAAAATAATTCATTTCATTTTCAAAAAACCACATTCAAAACAAATAAACTCAACTTCAATTCATCAAAATTTCAACATTTTATCATCTTGTGGTTACACAAATCTGAAAGTGATGAAACTTTTCCTCCAGCTATTAACAACATTCTTTTTTTTCTTCTGCCAAATGTCGTAACACATTCTTGCTAAAAATTGAATGTGATATGTAGGTAGGTATGCCAGTTACTACAAATGGAACAAATATCATAACAATGACTAAGCATTTTCGAAACATTCACTCGCATTTCTTTTTGAGACTCCAAATTGTATGCATAGACCACTTTCTTCGAAAGAATGAGCCAGGCGTCTATTATGTAACATTTAATCCCCGGAGGCACTAAAGGCGCCTGATAACTATCACCGTTTCAACACTTGGTGGGTGCTTCATCTCGATCTGCATACTCATGAATCGTATATATAATAATTATTTATGTATTAATAGTCATGTAACCGACGATTTCGTTGATCTTGTCAAAATATGAACAGATTTGTTTTTTAAACAACTTCATTGCGAAATAAACTCTTTATTATTTGTGTCACTGTAGAATAGTAAAAGTTTGTGCATTTTGCAGTTTATGTACAGGGTGTTAATCGAATATGCGGCAAAAAATTAAGCGACTATTCTTTGGACTATTCTAAGGATATTTTGTCCTTTGATGATTTTTGATAGGGCGGTTTGTTTCGAAGATACGGGGTGAAGAGAATTTCGGCAATAACAATTTCGTTAATTTTAAAATTATTAACGTAGCTGAAATAAAAGTATGGCGTTTTACACTGGGCCTACCAAATAATAAAAAATTCAACAATTCCTTGGGTATGGAAATTGGTAAATAATTAGTTTGATAGTCATAGTTATCCAATCAAAATAGTGATAGTAATTTGGAAACTTGAAGAAAAAATGGAAATCGCCTCTTTCAAAGCAACATGTGTATGAAAGAGCTGGACATGTGCTATGAAAGAGCCGGGTTGTAAACTATTCACCATCTAAAATGTATTATGATGACTCTGTTAGTGAAAATAGTGACGATATTGTGAATCTTTTTGCAGAATATTTTTCATCAGTCTACAGTGATGAAACAGTTAACCAAATTCCAGAATATAAATTTAGTAATACGGTTGATATATATGTACTTATAGCGTTGATATTAAAGAAATAATCGATCTAGTCATGTCATTACCTGGGAAATTGTCTACAGGTCCTGATGGAATTCCGCTATTCCTAATCAAAAAATGTATATTTACCCTGGTGAAACCAATTCACATGATATTCAATATTTCCTTGAAATCGTCGATATTTCCTGATTATTGGTAAAACAGTATTTTGAAACCTATTTATAAAAGTGGATCACATAATGACATAAAAAATTATCGAGCAGTCTGTAATCAATCAGAATTACCCAAATTGTTAGACAGCCTAATTACAAAAAAACACTAACATGGGATTGTAGACATATAATCATTGATCAACAACATGGATTCAGTAGTGGTAGATCTGCTAATTTATCAACACTGTATAATAAACGCCTTCGAAAATAGACACCAGGTGGATTCTATTTACATAGATTTTTCAAAGGCATTTGACCGAGTAAACCATAATATGTTGTTGCATAAACTAAACCCTTTGGGTATTCAAGAAAACATTCTGAAATGGATTGAAAATTATCTAGCCTGAAGAGTACAATTTGTAAAATATGGTAACTCAGTATCATCCTCAATCACAGTTTCATCGGGTTCTCATTTAGGGCCATTGCTTTTCAACTTATTTGTCAATGATGTTATTCTTTATAGTGAGTTTCTTCTGTTTGCTGATGACCTGAAGATGTTCAAAGTTATTCATAACTCAACTGATACAAAATTATTACAGTACGATTTATCTAACTTTGTTCGCTGATGTGATATAAATCTACTGCAATTAAATATAGATAAATGTCAAAAATTTACTTTTTTTCCGAAACAAAAATCCCATTAACTGGCCATACAAAATCAATCAATCAGAACTGAAAATGTACTGACTTGAAACACTTTGAGTGGACTGTATGTATTGTATTCTTGCTATTTTGACATGAAGTTAAACATTGCTTTTTGAAAGCATGCACCATTTTCTTTGAGAAGATAACTGAGGCCACTTAGTGACTTGCGTAGAAGTCCTAACTTTGATACATTTCTAACTAGACTAAACACATCGTTTTTTATAAACACTCTCCTGGCCTGGAAAGTATGAGGGGTTTGAGACTTTCAAATGAACTAAGTCACAATTTATCTAACATTAAACACCAACCGGTAGCGGGCACAATCTGCAAAGAGCTCTGGTGAGAACACCGTCAGTTGTTTTTATTTAGACTACACGGCTAACACCATCCTTTCCTGGATTCAACTCCAAGACACGTCCAAGGCGCCATCTCATAACAGGCAAATTATTATCTTTCACAAGAACCAATTGTCCAACCCGAAGGTGTCCTTGGCTTCGTTTCTATTTGGAACGCTGTGGAAGCTCGTTTATGTATTCGAGACTCCATCTATCCCAAAGGGTTTGCTGCAATCTTTGTAAATGTTGAAAGTGCGAAAGTCTGCTGGCTGGTACTTCATATAACAATGGATCGGCAACACCTTGGATGGATCGTCCAATCAAAAAATGAGCAGGGATAAGGGGGGTTAAATCATTAGGTTCTGAGAAGATAGGATTTAGAGGACGGGAATTTAATACAGCCTCGATTTAAATCAGTAATGTTTGGAGGTCTTCGTAAGTTAGAACTACTTTGACTAAAATTCTTTCGAAATGATGCTTGACGCTTTTCACTCCCGCTTCCCATATGCCGCCAAAATGAGGGGAATTGGCAGGGATGAAATGCCAATTCATATGCATTGTTGTAGGTAAGTCTGAAATGTTTACTGAATTTTCTATCAAAAATCTACCTAAAATTTGTAATTCATTGTTTGCGCCTATGAAATTCGCTCCGTTGTCGGAAAAAATATCGGATAGTTTTCCACGACGTGAAACAAAAGGTTTAAGAATTGGAATGAAAGCTTCTGACGACAGCGCGGAAACCAAATCAACATGTACAGCACGGGTTAAAAAGCACACATATCCAGGCTTTTGATGTTTTTGCACCTCTGCCCTTTTTATCTTTAACCAAAACAGGTCCTGCGTAATCCACGCCTACCTTACTAAAGGGAGGAGCAGGATCCAATCTAGAACTTGGTAAATCGCCCATTATGGGTTGGATTGGTTGGTTACTGAATTTGCAACATTTAACACAAGATCGGACAATCTTTTTGGATAATTTTTTTCCAGAAATAGGTCAAAATTTTTCGCGAATATTATCCAGCAATAATTGATGCCCTGCATGTAAAAAACGTTTATGTTCAAATTCGATAATTAATTTTGTTAAATCGTGTTGAGGGGAAAGTAGAATTGGGTGTTTTTTGTCATAGGAAAAGTTAGAATTGGTCAATCGTCCACCAACTCTAAGTAGGCCATCTTTATCTAAGAAGGGATTTAGACTCAATAACTTGCTATCCCTCTTCAACGATTTACTCTCGCTTAACCTGATGTGATCAATCACAAAAGATTCCTTTTGAGAAATCTTTATTAACAAGAAGAAGGCTTCATCGATTTGTGGCAATTTGAGTATGCCAAAATCACGTTGACGTTTGGTGATTCGACAATTTTTTATGAATCTCAAAACATACGTCATGTATCGTTTCATTCTTGTTAAATTATAAAAACGTTTGAACGGGAAAATACATTCATTTGAAGTAACAGTGAGGGTAGCCTTGCAGATTTCCGGCAATTCCTCATAATGAATGATCACACTGGACCAGTGCGACTCTGGTTTAGTTAGCCAGCTTGGTCCATGCCACCACAAATCACATTTTAAAATATTCTTGGGACTGACACCTCTGGATACAAGGTCTGCAGGATTGTGAGCTGTCGGGACGTGTCTCCAAATGTAAGATTTCGGCAAGCGCTGTACTTCAGCCACACGATTGCCAACGAATATTTTTAAGTAACTTGGGGAGGTTTTCAGCCACCCCAAAACAATGGTTGCGTTCGTCCAACAAACCACGTTATCAAATTTAAGGTTAAGAGATTCAGTAACTTTGAAAATTAGGCGCGCCAAAAGGAGTGCAGCACACAGTTCTAAACGCGGAGTGTTTATTTTTGACAATGGGGCAATCTTGGATTTAGCTACTAGTAGATTTACTAAAACTTGTTTGTATATATTATAGGATTTGATAAAAACGCAAGCGCCATAAACAGCGTGTCATGCATCACTGAAACCGTGAATCTCGAGTCCGAGGGGTTCACTGATTGTTCAAGTGATGCAACTCGACTTCGAAATTGTTCCATTTCTCATGGATATTTTTGGGAATCTCTTCATCCTAAGTTACTCGTGATTCCCATAATTTTTGAAGCATAATCTTAACGATGATTATACATGCACTGAGCAAGCCTAAGGGATCAAAAATAGAAGAAATCCGAGAAAGCATCATTCTCTTGTTAAGTTTCGTACAAGTTTTGTCAAACTTTTTTATATTTAAACTATATTGCAATTCATCGCTATTACTAATCCAAGTTAAACTTACAGTTTTGCAATGTTGCATTTTATCGGGTGAAAAGTCTAACTTATCAGATCGGTCACTTTCACCTTTATTTTCAATAACGAATGGCATATTCGAACGCCATTTTCTGGACTCGAAACCTCCTGTTGAAAGAATTTCGTGAATTTTCTCAGCTATATATCTAGCCTCTTCCGGTGTGTTTGCACCGGTAACAAGGTCGTCTACATACATATCGGTTTTTATTCTCCGAGAAATTTCGGGAGATGCTTTCTCATGAATATTAGGTAGTTCATGCAAGCATCGAATTGCAAGATAAGACGCTGCTGTCATTCCACAAACTAATCTATTAATTTTATAGGTAAGTAGTAGTTCGTTAGGGTTGTCACGCCAAACAATTTTTTGCAAACTTCATTGATTTGGTTCAATTACAACTTGGCGGTACATCATTTTCACGTCGCTTGAAATTATAATAGAATGAATCCTAAATCTCAAAAGTATCGATAACAGCTCGTCTTTAATTATGTGACCGTTCATTTCTTGGTCGTTCAGACTTACACCAGTAGTTGTAGGTGCAGACGCATTGAAGAAGACGCGTAATTTTGTCGTAATGCTATCTTCGCGTAGAACGCCATGATGTGGCATATAATATTCCACTTCTTTGTCGTCAGGTTCCACGTCTTCCGACATGTGACCCAAATCTTTATATTCAGTAAGAAAGTTTTTGTATAACTCGGAAAGCCTTTCATTTGATTGTAACCTTTTTTCTAATTAATAAAAGCGTTTAATGGACATATGACGAGAGTGCCCTAATTGGTAACACTGTCTTTGAGAGACAGAGATACTATAAACCTACCATCGTTATCTCGTCGAACTGTTTCCCTGAAATAGTTTTCGCATAATATCTCCTCATTGGATACTGCCTTTTTGTAATCAACTTCTTCTATTTCCCAAAATTTCGTTAATTGCTCATCGATATTAATCGTTTTGCTGAGATTACACGGAGATCGTTTGGAAATAATGTTTACAGGACTGGCTACAATCCAACCCAATCTTGTTTTTTGCAAGATAGGTTTTTGAGGGCCCAGGCTTATCCTTTTTTCACATAAAATATTCCAGAAATTGATGTACCTATTGGTACATCAATTTACCCCGGTATATGAAATTCTGGATCAGCTAATTACATGTTCATTGGAATCTCCAAAATCGATCTGTTTATGTTTGATTCAGGTAAACTACTTGTTATTTGATTGATAATGAAACATGACATCAAAAAAATATGAATCGTGAATAGATTGTAATTGCAAATTGTATTTATATTCAACATAAGAATTGAGTTATTCAAACCCGAAACAACTGATCGCGTTTTCAATTTTATAACGTTAAATTTTTTGCTCATATCGTTGGTTATGGAACTTGACATAGAACCGGAATCTAAGAGAACACGTGCCTTTTTAATAGTTCCTTTGTCGTCCCCTTCTAGTACGGACGCTGTTGAAAGAAGAGCGCTATTTGTCGCAATCTTTTTAGATAGAGCGCACACCGACCTGCTACTATTCATTTCATTTTCACTAGATTGTTGATCAATATCGGCGTTTAAACTGTTTTCCGTTTTGAAGACTGCAGTTTGACGTATTCCCGTTTCTTCATGAAGGAGGGTGTTATGTTTTTTTAGAACAAACCTTGCAACCATTAAATCTACAGTCCTTCACTTGATTATTACTACGGAGGCAATTTTCGCATAATTTGATTTGCTTAATTTTGGAAATTCTGTCCTTCATTGATAGCCTTAAGAAACTTGGGTAATAATAAATGCTATGCTCTTTTTTACAAAATTTACAGCCAAATGTATTTTTACTATTTTCAGAGTTAGTACTGTATAGGCTTCTTAAGTGCCTGCCTTGTTCTCGTTTTATGTTACGTTTTTCTGAACTGACATCAAACGATTCAACTGATTCAAGCAAGTCGGCTCTATTTTTTAAAAACTCTTTTAAATCTTGCAATGTGGGTAGATCATTGTAAGTATTTTGCTTTTCCCACTTTTTTTTGGTTGTAATGTCCATCTTGTTTGAAACAATATATATAATCAAAGTATCTGTACTAGGCTCGCCTAACTGTTCTAAACTTCTAAGCTGTTTTGATAGTTCATTTTTCATATTTCGTAAAAGACTGGATGATTCGTGATTAATGTGTTTCATATTGAATATTGCCTTTACATGATTTTGTACAAGTAAACGCTTATTTTCGAACCTCACACATAAAATATCCCATGCAGTTTTATAATTCAAATCTGTAAATTCCATAGATTCTATTACATGGGCTGCCTCTCCTGTTTGTGAGGCTCTAAGATAATGAAATTTTTAAATATCGCTAATTTGTGTATTTGAGTGTATTAGTGATTTAAATATATCGCGGAACTCCATCCATTGATCATAGGAACCGTCGAAATTTGGTAGTTGAATAATTGGAAGTTTGACCCCTTCAGAACGGCTTTGATGCACACCACTGGTAGAAAGTGGAGAGTTTTGTTTAGTAACACATTGGCTAATAGACATAAGAAATGCTTTAGCATCTGTCATTGCTGCATGAAGTTTGTTTTCGAATATTTCTCTGTCATTGTACTCAATATCGATATTCTCCCCTTCTTCCAACTTACATTCAATTTCATTCTGAACTTGATCATATTAATTTAAAACTTGGTCTAATCTGCAAATTCTTTGTTCAATTTCGATTAGATTTATGTTGCTTACTTACCCTTGATTCGTGGAAATGACGTTTTTAACACTAATAATGCATTTTTTGAAAAGGATTATTTTCTGTTTGATAGATTCATGTTGTTTCTTTCAATAATTTGGTAGACTTATTTGCATTGTAGTATTTAATTTGTGACTTGTTGATTGATTTGAACTAGATTTCAAATTGAAACTGTATTTGGAATGTATGGAAAAATAAATGTAGATTCAGAGGAACTCACTTTGTTGGCGATTTTTCGGAGTTTCTCTGCTTCTTTGCTTGACACTGATAACCAGCTTGCTCACACACTTGTTTGATTCAAGTTCACCGAATGTTTTTCTTGCTTAATCCGATAGCTCGATGGACCATGTACTGATTTGAAACACTTCGAGTGGAGTGTATGTATTGTATTCTTGATATTTTGACTTGTAATTAAACGCTGCTTCTTGAAAGCATGCGTCTATTCCCATTTATTGATACAGACTAAAAAACTCATTTTCTTTAAAAAGATAACTGAGGCCACTTAGTGACTTGCATAGAAGTCTTGACTTTGATACATTTGTAACTAGACTAAAAAAATAGTTTTTTATAAACAGTTGAGGAGACGAAAGGGACACAAACATATCGTCGATCACTGTGGACACTAGCGACGCACTTGGGAGGAATAAAGTTCTCGCCAGAAAACAACAAACACAATCAGAGATTTAGGAATCACTCTCGACCCAAAAATGTAATTTAAACCTCATATTGCAAATATTACTTCTAAAGCGTTAAAAATGTTAGGTTTCATTCTTAGATCTGCAAATGAAATATCTCTCACTTCAATAAAAATCATATATTGTTCAATTGTTACATCAATAATCGAATACAATTCCTCAATTTGGGGCCCTTCATATCTTGTGGATATTGATATGCTTTAAAGTGTTCAAAATAAGTTTTTAAAGTACTCTGCATATAAACTGGGATATCATATTAGTGAATATGACTATAAAATTACATTGGACATTCTTAGCTTGAATACTCTGGCTTATAGAAGATTAAAAGCCGACCTAATACTAATTCATAAAATAATCAATGGTAGCATCAATTTCTTGAAACTTGTCGAACTTATAACTTTAAATGTGAATCCAAAGAGAACAAGGAATTCGGATATCTTCAAAGTACCCTTTATCGCACAAACTATGTCCGGAGTGAAACTGTAGGTAGAATTTTGAGACTTGCAAATACATAAAATGTAGATTTGGACTCTTTTAATTCTTCTTTGGAAACATTTGAAAAGACTGTGAAAAAATTGTAATTCATTATATTTACGATTTTTTTTATTTTATTATAGTTTATATATTTTTTCCTTAAACCTAGCTTATATTACTGTTAAATACATATAATATGTGTGAATTTATTAATCATCTTGTAAAAAATATTCATTGCCATAAATAAATAAATAAATAAAATTTATGGCAGCGAAGTTCGTTCCAATATTGCTGAATTAAAAAAATAGTCGCATGAGCATCGCTCAGGAATTATTGAATGACATCAACGGTTATTCAGGTATTCTTAAAAAGGTCATAACTGGTGACGAATCATAACGCCCTAATTGAAGAGCCCAGAAATGCCGGAACTAAAAAAGCACGCTAAGTTTGATCAAATGTCGTAGTTTTTCTCACTGTTTTCTTCAATTACCGTAACTTAGTCCTTCAGGAGTTCTTGCCACATGATCGAATGGTCAAGTATCTCAAAGTTATGTGCCTTTTGCGAAGAGCAATATCAGAAAAACGTCTGGCATTGTGAAAAAACAATTATTGACTGCCTCAGCCACCGTATGCACCAGATTTGACCTCTTGCGATTTTCTCTTCCGGAACGACCCATTAAATAATGGTATTTTTCCACGAATCATGAGATCAAAATCAAATTGCTTGGAAAGCTCAAGGTCATACCAAAAAGTGCATATCAGAACTGGTCCGGCAAGTGCACTATAACTGAAAGTGACAATTTTGAAAAGAAAAAAATCAAGTTGATGAATAAATGAATATATTTTAAGAAAAATGAAAATGAAAAACAAATTTGGCGTTTCTTATAACTAGTAAATCGAGAAATGGTAACTTATTGTCAGTTTCGTATCGAATCTAATTTCGTAAAAATAATCTAACTCTGTTCGTGAAACAGTTCTTGAAATGGAAGCATTTTTTTTTCAAACTGCTTGTACATTCCAAGTCTTGAACAACACGAAAGACAGTGTGACGAAAAAAGGCAAGTCGAGAATTCAAGGTACAGTAACTTAAAAGATTCATCTCGTCCCAAAAATGAAACTATATCTTGAACATTTTCGTGCGATTATTGTTTATAACTTTCGACGTGGATTAACTAAGAAACAGTGCATGGATTAACTTAATTGATTTTTGGCGATGAAGCTCCATCAAGCACCAGTGTTTTTCCATGGTATGGTGGGTTCAATTGTGGTCGTAGTTCACTCCAAAACGAATTTTGTGAAGGTCATCCAAAATCAGTTGTTGTTTCAAAAACCATTGATGCTGTGGGCGAACTAATGTTGTAAGATCTGTGCTCAAAAAATACGATCACGTAGCTTCAAAACACGTCTATGATATCGTGACAGGTGATGAATCATGGATTTACGCGTATGAACTCGAAAGTAAACAGCAGTCGACTGTTTGGATATTTCAAGATGAGCCAAATCCAACAAAAGTTTTTCGCGCACGAAGCACTCCAAAACAAATGGTCGCATGTTTTTTCGTAAAAAAAGGACATGTAGTAACCGTACCACTAGAACAACGCAGAACAGTAAATTCTGAGTGGTACACAATCATTTGTTTGCCAGTTGTCTTCCAAGAAATCAGGAAAACCAACCGCCGAAGACGGATCACTCTTCACCATGACAATGCGAGCTCTCACACATCGTCTCAAACAACTGCATTTTTGAGCACCCAAAAC
>WOGN01009223.1:0-10918 GCA_015342105.1 Leptinotarsa texana | reverse complement strand
ACGTAGGTGGGATTCATTGAGGGCGTAATACACCGTTCTGGCAGTTTTAATTCCCAAATTTATTGAAGTTACTCTCTCTGCATAACATCCAGAACAAATTTTACTTTTGAGTTGTTTAATATGCTCAATTAATTTGAGCTTGTTTTCAATATGGATACCTAGAAATTTAGATTGAGTAATCATCGAATGACAGGTCATCAAGAGCACATCTAAATGATAAAAATGTTCGTTTTAGTGATATTGAAGGATAGCAAATTAGCTTCACACCACAATATTGTCGTGTCATCAGCGAAAAGAGTGAAATTTTTTGAAATGTTCAAATTTGCAATGCCATTGACATATAATAAGAATGAGATGGGTCCCAAAACTGATTCTTGTGTAACACCACACAAAATTTTCTTTTTTTTTTCTGAAAGTCCTGTTGTTCTTACCATTTGACTTCTTCCTGAAAGGTAGGATTCAAACTATTTGAGCGTCATTTCTCCGAAAACATCGCCTCTGCCTGTGAGAGTATGCAGGGGAATCCGATGCAGTCGATTTTGTGTCGCTTTAAAGAATTTGGCATTCAGTCCATATTCCTTTGAAAACGATGTTGGCGAGGCCATCACTGTCAACGACGAGCACTCTAGGTCGATGATTAACAACTTCTCTCGACCTGAATTGGATGATCTGGACACCAACGAAGTGTGGCTTCACCAGGTCGGCGCTACGTGCCACACAGCTGATGTCACCTTGGATGCGAATGAGTCACAGACCACAGCAGTCCTCAAAGCCACCATAACCCATGCTGTCGATCTAATTCAGCCTGAATTATGTGCCAGATTGATGGAAATTCGACGTTTCGAATGCGCTCTACCCAGAGAAGTCGTGCGGAAAATTTGAATGATGCCACACATGATGGCATCCATTGACCTTCCAAACAAATAGAAATTTTGGATTATATCTCACACATACTTTGTTTAATTCAAATTTAAAGATAGGAAGCGCCTAATTATACACAAAATTGGATGGATGAACAAGAAGTAACAGAGAAAATAGACGTAGAGAACATATTTCAAACGAAGCTTCTTCAAAAAGTTTCAATTGTTATTATCCACAAGCATCATTGGATGATGATCATGGGTAGTTCGCGATACTTCGAAACCGTTCAAAGTTCAGCTGGACGCGCTTTTCTCTTTCACCTTTCGGGTCGTACGTGCAGTTTTTGGTTCAATAAACTGCACCTTGATTAAAGGCTCCCAAACGTTGCTGCTCTCCATATGTACGGAGTTGTTCTGAATGTGTTTTATTTCAATGATGTTTTCCTTTTCCTTGATATAAGAAAGAGGCAGCACTGGTTGTATCGGTGTATCTCCCTCGTGAGACGCTTACTGCATTCTTCTGAATATTTACGTTATCAGCTTTTTGAAGCTCATGGTATGACCCAGTTACCTGTAAAAACTTTCTTTGGTGTAACGAAAACAAGAAGTACGATGTTTTTCTATGATGAATTAATGTTTACTGGATTCGCAATTCTAGTATTGTTCTGCACTTCAATCAATCTGTCTTGCACCGAATTCTTGAGGAGTAAAGTAGAATCTGCATTAGGAGATGAAAGAAGCTCCCCACCAGTATGTCAGCAAAAGCTAACGCTCAACAGATGATCCAGCTAAACCAAAGGCCATGCACATGGCTTAATGTAACGTTTCTTCAGGCAGAGCTGACTTTCAAGTGTCCTCATATGGGCATCTGTGAGTTGCTGCGGTTCCACCTTCATCTAACAATCTCATTATCAACGCCATTGACATTGATTATGAGGTTGTCAATCAAATGAAGTGTATTCCAGGAGACACAAGCCCACACAAGTGGGATGCTAACCCTTATGAAGATGGTAAAGCCTAAATTGAAGAAACTAGCATGTGTTAGTACGGGTTATCAACGTTAGACTCTTTTGCCAGCTGACCAGAAAGCTCACCCACCACACGAAGTGAAACAAAAATTTGTCTTTTCAAAATAATTTTTTTCGTTAACCAGCTTCTTGAACAAAAATTCTCAGAAGTCCAAGCTTGTGTGCAATAAGGATTACCGGTGTATTACCTTTTAATGTGTCTGGTTGGACGGTTCTCAGGTCATCGAATGGATAGAATAAACCAGTGACACTAACCTACTAGTTATCGCTCCTTCAAAGCACCTGGATTGATTTCAATTGGTGTGAGCCACAATAAACCCAAGCGCATTGCAGTAGGAAATCAAATAGATCTACTCACTTTGGACCTACTGCTATTCTATCTACTGTTCAGTTTATACTGCTTTTCTGTAGACGGATGTTTTTCGTTTGTTGTCGGTCTTCTCCACTACCACTTATGAATGGTCATTCATTACTGAGATTCACACTTTACATTTTATATTCGACTGAAACTATAATGAAGTGTAATTCATCAACCGTGGTCTCGCCTTCGACCAGTTATTCTTTAGATTATTTGCTTAATCTAACGTTAAAAATGTCTATACGATTCTAGAAATTAGGCTTGCTCTCTCCAGAACCATTGATCTCAATTGCGAAACGTGATAGTAAATAATTCAAAATATTCCAATGCGACTAAAATTTGGTTTCAACCCGCTTGCCTCCTTTCTTGTCGTTACTTTGAGAAAGTCCTTTCACCACTTTCAGACTAAATACAATTGAAAAATTTGCAATGCTGAATGAACCTTTTTCTGATTCTACCGGTTAAATGTTTTCCTCTTCAGATGCAGATGCTTATATAACCTATCATTATTTCAAACTATATTTGTTAGGTATTCAAAAAAACACATTTATTTTGATGTGAGATTTTTGCTTGAATAATAACAAAGCCACAACATGTGTTTCACTGTACAATAGATTCTTCAGGCGTCAGTATTGTGATGCCTGAAGAAGACGTCATAATAGATCTGTTTAAAAAAAATCTGTTCAAAATCTGTTTTTCCGTTAATCAGCTGTCACCCCACACGAACGACAACTCTCAAAAGTTGAGAAACTTTGCGAGCTAAGGACTAACGAGGTCTCACCTTTTAACGTATGATTCCTAACACGTGGATCATTTATTACGTATCATTCCAACAAAATGACATCTTATTTTCATTGATTATTTTATCAACTGCTACAATTTTTCCATTCATTTCAGACTGCAGAATACCAACACTGAAGAAGCGCTGCTGAGGTCAAATGTGACGTGCAGAGACTGTTGTAAAATCACCTACTTGGAATTTTGCAACCTCCTCAATATTCCATCTGAAGACGCGTCTTCCGTTCAATTATTCAGGATATATGACAAGGTATAGATTCAAATATATCAAAATCATATTGAAATCAATCAGGCGTGTGCTTTTGTGAGACGTACTTTTGTATCTAATTATTTGCAATGACGGAGACTTTTATCTTTATGAAAAATGTCATCGATTAGTGATATTTATTTCGACATTTTGATATCGTATTCAATTCGAAAGGTTAACGAAGAGGGCGACATATAGATCTCATAGTTTTTTCAATGTGAAATCGTGTCACCTAACAAAATATAGCTTCCAAAAAAAAAGTCAACCAAAGACGCTCTAGCTGCCCCAACTAGCAAACTATACAAAGCGCCAATAGCACAAAAAAACAATAGTTTTTCCAAAGATCGCATACAGTATGACAAAGTCGATAATTATCACAATTCGAAGCTATTTAAAGAGAGTGTAGTTCCTCAGAGTTTTATTTCAGGACCCATCCTCTTCAAACTTCGAATAGAAGATTTCTTCATCGTAGATAGCACAGAAAAATTTCCAGTCACGCGTATGACACAGTCATAATTTACTCTGACCAAAATTGTTGTGCACTGAAACAGAAAATTGAAAACGATTTAAGGGAAATCATAGACTGGTTCAGTCATAAAGCTTTGACTATAAATCATGATAAAAAAACATTATCACCTCTGAGAAGTCATGAAATATCGTGATTTGAAATAACTGATCATAAAAATGAAATTTCACCCACTGACGAAACAACATATTTTGCAATGACTATTGAATACTACTTGAGATGGAAGCCTTGAAAATGATATACTTTGAACTGATGGACTACTTAGATAGAAAATAATCCTCAATTATCATCAAGAAGAACTAGATATACTACATCAATTATTTCTAACAATTATTTTAATCTTGCAGACCACTATGATAATCTTCATTCAGTCATTGTTCACTGTGGTTCTGACGTTGAATCTGGTCATTATTACGCCTTGGTAAAAGACGAAACTGACTGGTTTAAGTTTGACGATAGTCAACTTAAACCAGCCTCTGGAGACAAATGGAGCTTCTGGAGACACTATACAGTTTGTTTCATGAGACAGAGGACATTAGCAGATCAAGATCTTCAGATGATGTGGTGTTGCAGATTTTTCTGGATTTTCCTGCAGCTGAGAAAGCAAATGCGCCTCCGGAATCGTGTTTTATAATTTCATGATTTGCAATATGAATTACCACTATATTAAAGTATTCTTTACTTCTACAACATAATAAAATATTTTTCAACTGAATTCTACAAAACGTATGTTATTTTAATAATGATTCTACATTATCATATCAGCTAAAGTGAACTCCACAGGAATGTGTAAATGCTTCTGTTTTTCATACAAGGCTTCTGTTAATTCAGAAAACGAATATCATACAGAAACAGATACAGTATTGACTTATTTAGGAACTGGATAAAAAATAAAGCTGCAATATAGTGCTTGGATTTGAAGTGCCTGTGATTTACTTGGTATTGTTGGATATTTCACCAATTGAGGAAATAAGGAGTTGGTTCGAGCCTGTAGAGATGAGTTCATTCTGAGGAAAATTCTGCAGATGCACTAGATCTGGTGATTCAGTTGTTCGATGGAAGTTACGAGGAAGAATCTGAATTTCGTAAAGTTTCCAGCAATGATGAAGAGATGCAAAAGGAATTGAAAGCCTATGAAATTTGCCTTTCAAAAACCATAAAGAAAAATGTTTCAACAGACATAGAAATATTTTTGAAATCGTTGGGTGAAAACGACTGTATGTAGATTTATATATAGAATATATAAAAGAAGGAAAAAGTCATCAGGAAAATTGGTGAATTAAATGTGGAAGAAATGAAAGAAGCATTTTTTTTAATAAAGCATGGAAAATACAGGCATTTTACTTCTTTGTATTCAGATATGAAAAACAGTTTGTTCTTCGTATTAAAGAGGAGATACGTTTTGGGTAATCAATTGATGGCAAACGAATCGATGTTTTTTTTCTGCATGAATTCAGAACAGAAATATAAGAATCTACGAAAGTTACCTCCAATAAATTGTTTAACGCAAGACCACTGATGGAAATAACAATTTGAAAAAATCATTTGATAAAAATTACATTTTGTTTTCATAAACTGAGTAATATCGTTGATATTTTTATTTTTTACAGAAAAATTCTGGAGTTATAGACTTCAGGGAATATCTTTTAGGAGTTTTATGTATTGAGAAAGAAAGAAATACATTAGAAGTGCTACAGATAGCATGTAAGGTGAGTGAAAATATATAGAAACGAAATGAGATGAATTCAAATTTCAATAAATAACCGAAATAATGAAATGAAGGGACTCCATTTGATTATTGGTTTTCATAGAATATTCTCCGTACAGCTGATTTTCATCAGATTGTATTTCGAAAACAACAATCTACTCAGTTTCAATTTTTAATTAGTAATTATTTTGAATATAGAATAAAGAAAATACTCTTGTCTAGTTTCTACTATGTTAGACATAGTAGAAACATAGTAGAAACTAGACAAAAGTATTTTCTTTATTCTATATTCAACATGAATTTCTACAAAATTAACAAGTCATCAATCGAACAAGTTAATTTTTTTGAAAAACCATTCGAGTTTATGAATACTGTGACTCGTTACTAGATGAAGATTAATAGTACTATTCATGACAATAACTCAAATAGCGTTTTGCTACAGAGTAGCTTCATCAGTCATTGGAACATCAAACTATATTACGATGTCATTTATATACCAGTAGGTAATGAAAACACTCGTTAGATACAATAATCATTTCGGTAAAACAGAAAGATTTTGAATAAACAAATAGGTACAACACAATGCTACTTATAGAAAAGAAGTAAAATAATGAATTTCCTGTGCAAACTCAATTAAATAGATGATTAATTTTAGCAAAACAGGTACAAAGCAAAATAATTACTATATCATTTGTAGAAAAACAGTTGATATCTGAATATGTAAATCAATGACATTTTATGGGAACAAGTTCAATAATGGCGAATGGATAACTTTCTGTTGGTCGTAGTCCATGTTAATATCATGTTTATTTTCTAAAAGATGGCAAGCATAGGTTAGTTATTTTGTCTCAGAGCTTTTTATGTTCGACGATTCTTCTTTTGAAATTTTTTGAAGTGCTTTCTATATACTTTTTGATCCACATGCTAGTTTATTAACCTCTGATTTGTTATCTTTGTTCTTTTGAGTTGTTGTATTTTATATGTTCACCCAAGAAATGAGTTTGGTACTTTAGCATTGAAAGCAATTGAACATAGAATTACTTGAATAGAATATACTTTCAGTTTTCTTATCTTGCTTGATTTCAATTTATCATCAATTATATTATATGCATGTTGAAATAATTTTGAAATATTTCAGATTTATGACAGAAGTGGATTTGGCCGATTATGTCCAGACGATTTCTGCCACGCAGTTTGTCAAACGTTAGCCCTAACTGAAGACTATGCTCTAGAAGTTTTTGACCAAGTCGACAGAAATCAGCTTGGTTACATAACCTTTGGTAAGTTCAAGTATTTGCGAAATACAGTATTATTTTGCAACCTCATTTCACACGTAGAAATATGTGCTGGAACTGGTCAATGGTGTTGGAAATTAATAATGTTTTCAAATAACACTTCAAGTCAGTAAAAATCTCAAAATAAAGAGTTATCTGATTACGCGATAAAAGACACTATCTAAACTATCTAAAATATCTATTGCAAAGAACATGGCCATGGAATAACAGTAATAACAGTCAGATTTCATTCATTTAGACTTCCATTGTCTAATATGATATAAATTGATTTGAATTCTCTGAAAGGAACTGTAAATAATTAAAAACGTTAGCTAAAAAATAACAATTATATTAAGCAAAAAAAAAGTTTTTGGCTTTCTACTACTCCATCTTGATACAAAAACGTATGGGAGAATCTTCCAAAGGAAGGAAGTAATCAATTTGAAAATAGGTAACTCTATACATGGTAGTGTAGATCATGGAAGAAGTAACTTTCAGACACAAACTGAAAGAAAGTCCTCCTGAAACAGCTACTTTCATATAAACATATTTATAAATATAAACATATAAACATACTTTATATAACCAAAAAAAACTGAAATTACAATGAAATGAAATACAAGCAACCATCAAAATATCAGAAAATTGAACTATTAACACGAGATGAAAATTGAATATTATTAACAAGAAACGATAAATAAAAATAAATTTTTCAAACCAAGTTACTACACGATGTTTCGATTGTTAGTATCCACAATCGTCTTCGATTGACAACTGGATTTATTCCTCAGAGATCTGAATATTTATAGGTCATTTGAGTGGTTTCACCTGTCCCCTCTTTCTTCTCTCCGCTTCATCGGTTTTAGCGGAAGCTGACCGTTTGGCGTGAGTTGTTCGTGTTCTTAATTAGAGGTTTCCATATGTTGCGTATCTCTAAGCTTGCTTGACTAAATGCGTTGTTGGACAACATATATGCGGCTTCTTTGAATATTCTCCTAAACCAGTGTTCTTCCTTGTGAATGATTTCTACTTGACCCCACTTAATGTTGTGCTCGGCATTGCTAACTTTCAATGGCCTCTTAGTTTCACCATTGAAAAAGTTTTAATCTTCCTCTGTGAGATGATCACTTGGTGATCGAAACACGTGTTGAGGTGTTAAAAATAACGATTTGGTGTTGGGAAAAAACTCCAATAATATTCATTACTACACCAAAGGTTCCAAACAGTGCATCATTAGTAGAATCTTGATGATTTCTCTCTTAGTCGATTGATGGTGATTGGATTCCTGGTTCAGATACTGTCCTGTTTGAGTGGGTTTTCGATATACAGATGTTTCCCATTTAGAGCCGGTCCTCTTCACCAATACGTGTAAGAATAGCAATTCGTTGCAGACTTTGTTAATCACCTTCAAAGAAATAACAGCCAGCTTCTGGCAGGACAAATATCGTCTGAAAAGAAGAGAAAAAGCAGATAAAATATCAAGATTTTCTCTTCAAACTTCGCAGATAACTCTATCAAGATGGTTGTTCTAATCATTAGAGTCTTTGGTGGAGTGATGCCCTCCTCTCTACTCTTGAATATTCTAGATCATGCCGGCTTGTCATTGCGTCTGCTTAGGGCACAAGGTGTGGAGTGTGGTCATTGGTTGTGTGTGAACGTATCCATCATACTCTGAGTCGAGGTTTACTGCTGACCACCAAACAGGATACGAATGCTAGCTGCTGCTAAAAAGCCACTAGTGTAGCGAGCGAGAGGTATCCACAACACGCCTCCGCGTGTTGTGGGTAATCGGTCAACCGCTGGAACCGCTACTGGAAGAACATTCACGAACATCGGCAGCCACTAAACTCAGGACACTCCAATCCCAACACAGTTTGAAGCTTTCAGATAAATGGAAGTGTGTTTGGTTTGTATAGTATAGAGTCTTCCAACAAGGACTTTAACAATTAACGGCCATCTGGTTGAAGCTACATCTGTCAAATTAGTTGTCATTTATTCAGTCTGTTTCAGCAAATCATCATGGATGTGAATAGAATTCAATAACATATAATGGAATTGTTTAATCAAAATTGGTGTTCTCTTCGTCCATTTTACAGTTGTCATAATCGTCCTAGCAAGAGGACTATTAGCAATATGGTGGATGACCTGGGCCTGCATCCATACAAAATTCAACTGACTCAGGAACTGAGAACAAGGCTTTTTTTTGCTGAGTAGCCTCTAGAGCAGTTGACAATTGACTCTAATTTTCACCTAAAAGTTATCGTCAGAGATGAGGCCCATTTCTGGATGAATGGATACATGAACAAATGAAGTTGTAGAACAGTCACACAAAAAGTCACTGTTTGGTGTGCATTTCGGGCTCTTTAGGCCGATACCTACCAACTTCTTTGGGAATTAATTAGATGGTCTGGGGTTTCAACAAGATGGCGGTATATGGCACATTGGATATTCTTCACGGGCCATTTGAGGGCATGGTTATCTCACCTGTAGGTGATGTAAACTCCGAAATCGTGCGATTTGGCTCCGTTAAACTTTTTCTTGTGGGGTTTTCTTGAGTGCGATTTGGCTCCGTTAGACTTTTTCTTGTGGGGTTTTCTTGAGTCGCAAGTGTATGGGAATAAACCACAACGATACTCAAAGTCAACATAACCCATGCTGTCGGTCGAATCAGCCTGATACATGAGCCAGAGTCATGGAAAATGAGACGTTTCGGATGCGCTTCACCCAGAAACACCGTGACGGACATTTGAACAATGTTATTTCACACATAGTGGCATCAATAGATATTTCAAGCGAATAAATAATTTAGAAGGCATCTGACACACAATTTGTTTTTTAATTCTCCATATTATTCAATTCCAATTCCCTATATTATTCTGGGTGTTTCAAGGTAGAGGGAAAGTGAGAGTGTCTCCTGAAGGTTGAGGAGAATGGCAACATACATCAATAGCACTGTCAGTTTCATTGTCCTGTGAAAATACAGAGAATGTTTCAAGTTTTCTCATTTATGATATAATGATATAACGAACAAATTACATGAATACAATTATATTTGATAAACTGCGTCATAATATAAAAAATTCCAAATAATTTTTTTATAAAAATAAAATTAAAGGGACATCATGAATTTTTCCATGATATAATGAATTTAAGTAATTCTACTATATAAAATTGATGTTTGTTGGTTGGTTGGTGAGTGATAAACTTCTACATCGCTCAACCTATCCTTATGAAACTTGAAATGTATAGGTTATTTTTTTTAGAGAAGGTGTTTAGGCTATTAATTTTTCTGTAACTCGCCACTAGATGGCGCTGTAGAACAATTTTTTTGAAAGCACTGTTCTATAACACTGCGCACGCCTAAGTTCGTTGACTCTGATTCTGTCAAAACATTGGAACAGCAGCGATACAGCAACATAATACTAGTCATGATATTCATTTCATCAAGTACATTTCTGAATAATTTTATTTATTTCATATATTTTCAACAAGCACATATTCTGAATTTATGTATCAATTTGTTATTTTCTTTTTTCCATATATGTTCACATACTTTGTATATGAGATTGTATTTATAAAGATGTATCTGTTTCTATGCCTTCTCACTTCTCAAGGTTATTATTGGTTTATTTAAAAGTTTGTTTATTATTTCCGATGAATATATTATAAAATGTTATTAATGAACTTATGGTAACTTCATTATTATTATGTGTTTGTCAGTATTTTCATCTGTATTTCAGTTCTCATGTCTTTATTCAGTGTGTTTTATATAACGGGATTCAATCTTATTTCTTGGCGTCATTTTGTCTTACAAATATACTCGATGACCGGTTCTCTCATTAATTCATGAATGATAATGGATATGTCATTCATATTTCCAAAATTGTTTCTTTTCTTAATATTTTCAATGAAATCAACTCCTTCCTTTCATTCAAAATATCTTCTGGAATTTGTCGCAGTAGATAGCTGCACTAAGGCAGAAATATTAGCCTCACAGATGCAGAAGGCTGTCATTTTTGGCTAACTGTGCTTGCTCTGGACATATGATTCTCGGACCCAATGATCACTTACCCCACGATGTGGGGAGTGGTCATTGGTTGATAATGCTGGCGCGCCCTT
>WOGN01009222.1:0-10918 GCA_015342105.1 Leptinotarsa texana | reverse complement strand
CAAATAATATCTGATAAACAAAAACAATATAATAATCATGAGACATAAATATTTTGTTAATAATAAAAAATTACTAAATTTTGCACAAGAATAAACTTGGATCGAAGTGTACGATGCCGAAAATATCGAAAAAGCTACACATATATTCGTACATAAAATCGAAAATATGATAGGTAGAAGTACGAATAAAGTGGGAATTAAAAAAGGAAAAATCAAAAGGAATCCTTGGATAACAAATAGTCTATTGAAATCAGTAAAAAACAAAGAGAAACTTTATAGAAACATGAAAAATGATAATAATCTGGAAAATAAAAGAATTTATAATCAATACAAAAATATTTTCGGAAAACTTATAAAAAACCAAAAACAGACTATTACCAAAAAGAATTGAACAGTAACAAAACGGATTCAACGAAACTATGGAAATCAGTAAATGAATTGACAAATAAAAAAACACTAGACAAAACTATAGCAAAAATAAAACTGAACAATGGGTGTATAACGAATGACAAAAAAGAAATCGTTGAATCATTCAATGATTATTTCGTATCTGTAGGAGAAAGGTTAGCAAATAATATAAGGAAAGGTACAAAACCCTCCTTTAAAACGAACATAAACCTCGTCCATTCACTATTTC
Source organism: Leptinotarsa texana (assembly GCA_015342105.1). Classification (NCBI taxonomy): domain Eukaryota; kingdom Metazoa; phylum Arthropoda; class Insecta; order Coleoptera; family Chrysomelidae; genus Leptinotarsa; species Leptinotarsa texana. Next base: position 10,281 of record WOGN01009222.1, on the reverse strand, counting down.
TGCAAGATGTAAATGAAGTTGAAGTATACAATTTAATTATCTCATTAAAAAAGAGAACGTCGCCAGGACTAGATAAACTGAGGGCAGAACACCTGAAATTATTATTATTGAAATAACTACTCCAATAACATATCTAATCAATATGTCGTTCAAAGAAGGGTATTGTCCAACAGCCTTTAAAAAATCAGTTGTTAGTCCAATTTACAAAGATGGAGAAAAGTTGAATATGGGTAACTATCGTCCCATTTCATTAATATCAACCTTGGCTAAAATTTTTGAGAAAGCCCTGAAAAAAACGGATAGTTGAATTCTTTGAAAAAAATAATATTCTTTCTCAAGAACAATATGAATTTCGGCAGGGAAAGTCTACGCAAGATGCACTATCAACAGTGCTAAATAAAATAGTGGGAAGTATTGACAAAAAAACACCCACCCTTTGTATTTTCGTCGACCTGGAAAAGACGTTCGATACAGTTAGTCACACTCAACTTGTCGAAGTTTTGAAAGGATACGGTATAAGAGGAACACCATACTCACTAGTTAAAAGCTATCTTGAAAACAGACAACAATGTGTCAAAATTGGTGACAACATCAGTAAATTCAGAACAATGATATATGGAGTTCCCCAAGGAACCGTATTAGGACCAATAATATTTAGTGTTTATCTAAATGATATACTCAAAGCAAGATTTGAAGGTATCATAGTGAGCTAGTTTTCAAAATGGAACGTTACCTTTATATTGCCATAAACAAGCTTCAACCTTCATCAGCGGAATATTTTTGTTTATTTACACAACTCTTATAATTTCTTCAGTTGTTACAATGTGAAATTTCAAATTATTACAAGATTAAACTGCTGCTACAACTCAATATGGTAAAATCATATATTTTCGAACAGAATTTAACATGGTGTACACAAATATGACTGAAGGATGAAATTCAAGGTCATAGTTGGTATTACAAATTTCATTGATTCTCAAGACTTTCCATTTAACAATTATCCGCTTTGAATTGTTGTTTTTGCATTTTCTGATACGGCATGCGAGACATAAAAAACATTATTGATTTTCTGCATTGTAGCGCAAATATTACGGAATGAAGTTTCGTGTTTCGCAATACGACTACCGTTCAATATCATCAAGTCAATTCACGAGTGAAAATATACAATTCACATTATGACTATGATTACTTGTAACAAAAGTTGTACGCTTTACTGCTCCAGTAAATTGGAGATGTATTTGTTGACCTGCTTTTTTGTGCATCGAATGGTGGAAAATGTTGTCTTGTTGGAATAATACAATGCTTGCGTTATTATAGGTAGTTTTAGTTTGGATGTGCAGAGGCAGTTCATCAAAACTTGACAATTATTTTTGGGATTCATCTTCACCTGGAATAAAAGAATAACTATTGAAAATAAAGAAAAGAAACTAATATATAAATACAGTTGCTAAATCGAATTAGGAATTCCTTTGATAACTTGAGAACGAGAACAAAATTGAAGATTGTACAAATGGGGTTTTTTCATGTTTATAAACTTATCGAGTTTTATACTTATCAAGCCTAATCGGGCTCAAGATCTCTTTATATTTGCAGAAAAGAGAACAATTCGGAAAGCAAGAATTTAAATTGGCCGCGTGTCTGTTGACCAATAAAATTGATCGTGTCTAGAGCGGAGTATTGGTGTGTATTGGTTTTTAATATCCAATCAAAGATCTGATGATCCAATTTGACAGACGCCATTTTTGTTGTTATTGTTGTCAACTCTGTGTGAAAACAACTGTTACAATTATCTAACTAAAGAACTTTTTTTGTGAAAGGTAGGTCTCGGCGGGTGCCTATTTTGCTACATATTCCGTGTCATTAGTTTACATTCCGAAAAATATTTTTTCAGGTTATATTGGAATTGAATTTTACCATTATTACCTTGGCCGAGCTAAAATAAATAAAAATTAAATAAAAACTTTCCAACCTTCGATAAAATACAAAGTCTGAAATGAATGTCATATAAGTAAAAGGACCTACTAAATATACTAACTACCGTTTCAATTTTTATTCTTCATTTTGGTTCCAATGTATTGCAAATTTTTCAACTGAAATTCATCGATCACTTCAAAATCGACTCGTGGTAAGTTGTCGGAGTCAGCTTTAATAAAACTAGGCTCAATATACATTTTGAAATTATTTCATCAAAAATACGAAATTATGTTGACCATTGACATTAGAAAGAGCACATTTTCTCATACACTACAGAAGACGCTGGCTGACTGGAGGATAATATGGCTAATATACCAGTAACGTTGAATTTCTTATCTTTGGTGGGTGGTATGAATGCACAATTGATTTATTTTATTAGGGTTCATGAATATTCGAAAGTCATTTGAAAATACAGCTCGTTAAATTCTATTTAGAATCATATTTAGATATTACTTGTATAGCTGTTATCAAGGCAAATATTATTGTCCATTTTTATGCTCTATTCGCGGATTCGAGCGATCTTATTATTGTATATTTATTTGTTTACTGGCTTCATTCCTGATAAAAATGAATGAATAATTATATAAAATTTCAATTGATCATTCATTTTGTTAGGAAAATGGAGAATCACAATTTATTGATTTATTCGGCATGAAAAACGTATGTCATATCGGATCCATTCTGCTTGTTTTTGCAACATAGAGTTTCAATTTTTTCTTAGCTGAGAGCTCTCATAAGAATAATTCGTTTTTTTATAGAGTTTAGTTTGTGTGTTTTTAAAAGTGTTTTAGAGATATATTTGAGTATTAATATGGTGCATTCTTGTGCTGATTTTAATTGTGCGGAAAGGCATAAGAAAACAGAATGCGCATTGGCTTATAGATGAGTTATTTCATCTAATGAGTTTAGGTTCCCAAAGGATAAAATGATGAGAAAAAATTGGGTGGAAGTACAATCCATCTACTCTTCCAAGAATTCATAGAAATCATTTGAAAAGTGACTATAAATGAAAGGAGGACGAAAATATTGAATTTGATGACACAGTTATTCATTTCAACTTCAAGTATTCTCCTCAGAAAGTATTATCTGGAGTTAATACTGTTGCTGGAAGTATGATATATTCTACTTCAATAAATTTTATCATATGATTGATGGTATTACCTCAGAAGCTCTTGTTGGATCAGTTCGACTACAATCAATTCTGTCCATATTTGACCTCATTTAACCTTATTCTCAAGTTTTGGCAAATTTAATGGATTACCCAAGCGAGCCTATTATACTTGAATTTAGTATGCCTATAATGCAGAAGTATGTATATAGGAATATTTTTTATAATAAATTGTAGTTGTAAATTTGAGGATTGTATAATAAATTAAATATTTGAAATGATTCTTCATTCCCGTTTTCTATATTTTTTGATTTTCATAACTGTATATTATTAAATAATGTAAAAAATCATAGTTTAGGTAAATATTTTGTGATCTTTCGACGTTTTGTACTGATTTTAGATATAGAACAACTTATTTCCAAACATGATTTTTCGTGTACATTTTTTCTCCTATTTTGGACAATCGAAAGCTATGGTACTTAGAGAGCTGAAACAAAGTGCAATGTTATTCAATTTTGAAATTTCCATCAAGGGAACTATAAACCAAAAATCATGAAACAAGCCCATTGAAGACGTTCGGTTTATCAGGTTATGACAAATACAATTGATTGTGCGCGCATGAATAATCATTATGTCATTAGAAGCAAAGTTACCAATATCCATCACATTGTTATTTACAATGCTGCAAGCGAGAAGACTGAATAATCTTTTAATACGAAGCCGTAATGCAATTATACTGCAGAATATTACCAATTAATCCAATGCAAATGATGTAAGATTGCATGAGTGAAGCGTCGTCTTCAGTGTTGTAGAAACGACTCAAATTTTTTGATCCCAAATATTTTTTTTATTTTGCAATGTTTTTAGGATATACTTTTCATTGATTAGCTCCTACGAGAGGTATCAGCCTATACTATTCATTTGTTCATTAAATATCTCGGAAGGTAATAAAGGACATAAAATCTCAAATTTTTTTTGAACTGTCGATATACCATGTTTGTAAACTCTATTCGTAATGAACCGTTTCCATATCAATATTTGGAGTGTTTATAACGGAGTATCATTTTTTTTAGTAAAATATGCTTTGATACGTAAAGAAACTGTGTTGGTATCATTTCAATTCGATCAAATATCAGGTGCGTAATGATAAAATAATCATTTTATTGATTCCCCAAACTGTTAAAAATATAGGAAAAAATTATTTTTTCAATTATTTGTTGAAAAAAAATACAGATCCGCAGGTAGTTGAAATTTCAATGTTAATGGCTAGCCAATTCAGACCACACTCTATATAATATATAGAGTGTGGTCTGAATTGGCTGTTATAGACTGTTATATTATAACAGTCTAGATAACAGTTCTTTGTGTGACGAAGTTCAAATAGATTTTTTGTATCTCTGCGAGTATATAAGATATAATTTATAATTTCAATAATGCTTCATATACAATATTTTTGAATAATGCAATTTATTCATTAATAAGATTGATTACTGTTTATTTTCGTTTCTTAAGAGATCTTCGCTCATTTCATAGCTGTCAACATTAAAAGTTGTCTTCATAGATCATTCTCACAATATCATCTTTATTACTTGAACTTCAGTTAGGACAGAGTACATTATTAATGAAATTTTTAGCAAGATTATAACTCCATTAAAAATTAGTTGCAACACATAATTCCGTAAAGCGACGTCAAAGAATAAGTTGTTGGCCATCAATTCTCATCCACGCTTGGAAATATCCGTGTAAAGTGGAAATTACCCCCGAATACTGCTCAAGAAAAGAGAAAAAAATCGTCGAAAATGTCGTTACTGCGACATCGCCGTGAAAGCAAAATCTATCTTAATTTTCCGCTGTATCGAACATCTCAATTCCAACACATTTATTCGGTCTGATTCTGTCAGATCATCCGCCGACTGAATGCCATAATATATCATATTTATGCAATGGGTAAATAAGGCTCTGATATCATTTTCAGACGTGATAAATGGAATTCACGGCTAGTCGGGCGCTATTTACATTTTTCGGTAAGCTCGGCGACACATGAATTATTCGAGTGGAACGCGCTTCCGGAAAACGGGAAACGCAGAATCTGGATTTACTACTTCAATCTCTGACTGCGATTATTCCAGACTAATTGTTATTGGCGAACGTATATTGTACTTGCTCGATTATAGGATAATTGATTACGATGAGCTTGACATATATTTTGATATCTACTGGAACGATCTTCGGAAATGATCTGGAAATTCATTGTTGTAGAGGTAGTACACTGATAAAAACTGCTAAAATCACAATGCATATATACAGGGTATTCCATATTCGATGGTCAATTACACGTATCTAGAAAACAAACAAAGATGATAGTTTTAAATTTTGTTTACCGATGTAAATGGTTGTAATCTATCGTTTGAAAACATTTTCATGATCGCAATGTTGCCACATCTACATGAAATAGACATCAACTTGGGAATTTCAAATGGAACACTCTATATATATTATATCATTTTTGAATTTTGCATAAAAATTCAAATAACTTTTGTTGAACATGTTCTATACTTATCTCTCATCGTTTTTAAAATATTGATTATTTTGTAATTTTTTTTTGGCGAAAACATGGTAATTTTAATATTTAATATCGCATGAATCAACTGATACATGTAACTAAACTTCTGGCAAGATATGGTGGTTATTATTTTAGAATGGAACTCAAATCTTATTTTTTGGAGAGTGTCTGAAAAAAAACATCTCAATTTGTATCTTCGATAAAGGACCATAACTATTTTTTTTTCAAGTGGAACACCCTGTATATTGTAAAATTTTCGAATTTAGTCAACTATATTCAACTATGTCCTATACTTATCTCTGACCATTTATGAGGTACGAATTCATCTATACAAAAATAACATTTCAAATACAAAATTCGTGGAAATATGTATTATTGAACATATCGAATAATGGATAATGACTTTTCATTAGTTCAGGAAGTTTTAATAGAAAACATGAAGAACTAACCCTTTTCAAAATTAAATTGATAGCAAGAATAATTCTACACTAGAAAAAAAGAGTGAACATTGTGAAACCAGCTTCGCAATTATTTGACATTTGATACTAATATAACAAAAATTTTGTTCATGTGCTTGAAAAGCTGACCATTTATTTGTAAACATTGATGGATTGATGTTATTACGTGATCAGTCGTGGCTCTGCGGATTTCCGACGGCTTGATTTCCTCGAAAACACATCTAACCCGATCTTTCAGTTCCTGTTTCGTATCGATAGGTGTTCTATATACTTTTTCTTTGGTCTAGGGGAGTCAGATCCGGTGATCGAAGCGGTCAAATCCAAGGACCCAAACGATGTATCCACCGATCTTCGAACACCAACGATTCAGGGACGAGTTCAGTGCCAAATTATCCAGAAAATCACTCACAGTCGATATCAGAAAATCAAAATTTTTTTAGAATTCAACTTATCTTCATAAATGCAAATAGAAACTTTATCTTCCATGAGCATACAAAAAACATTATAAAACTGAATTTTTGTTGGAATTCCCTTTGCTCAGAAGTGATTATTTCGACAATTGAATATTCTCTCACGTAAAAATTATGATTTATCGGTCCATATATATTTTTTTTAAATGGGCGACTATGTTAGTGCCATTGTTAGTGGTATGACCATGTTAGTGCCATTTCGCAAAATTCTATCTGTTTTGGTGGATCATCTCTATGCAAAGCTTGCAGCCCAATTAATTTATAATCGTGCATATTATGTTTTTGTAAAATTCTCCATATAGAAATTCGGGATATTCCCAAATCAACTGCAGCACTAGAAACGGAAGCATGAGAATAAGCATCAAAATGTTTATTTCATTTTCCATATCACCAGTGACCGGACTCACAACCTCAATATGACAGTCGAACAGTTTACGCTTGAAGAAGCTATTGTATCGCGAAACGTGTGTTGCGGTTTTTGTAAAACCCTTTATAGTGAAAATCATACACTAAACTGTATTAATTAGTTTTGAACAAGTTATTGTCAAATCCATTATTGTGTTTTTTAAATCAGGTTTATATCATGACACAATATTATCCTTGCCAAAATTCGGTTGTGAAATTCAAAATTAATGTTTAAAACTCTTTTGATATTCTAGTAGAAAATTGGAAATAGAAAAAGTTTCACCATATTTATTCAAGGAGTAAATTTCAGAAGGCCCGAGCCCTTATGAATGTGTGTATTATGCACTTGATTTTTAATTTCATTGGAAATTTTATGCTGGCATAGGATCATTTTTTTTAAATAGTTCATATCTCATAAACGATCAGAGATAGGTATAGGACACAGTTGATCAAAGTTGTTCACATTGGTTGGCTGAATTCAAAAATGATATAATACACAGGGTGTTATGGTTGTTTATAAAAGATACAAATTGAGGCGTATTTTTCAGACACTCTGTATGAAATAAGATTTGAATTCCATTCAGAAATAATAGCCATTTTATCTAATCTCAATGTTGCCAGAAGTTGAGTTCGATTGTATCAGGTAATTTATGCCGTATTAAATATTAAGGATACCATGTTTTCGCCTAAAAAAATTACAAAATAATTAATATTTTAAAAACGATGATAGATAAATATGAAACATGTTCAACAAAAGTAATTTGAATTTCGATGCAAAATTCAAAAATGATATAATATATAGGGTCTTCTATTTGACATTTCCAAGTTGACTTCTGTTACATGTAGATGTGGCAACATTGCGATGATGATGAAAATATTTTCAAACGATATATCACAACCATTTACATCGATAACGAAAATTTAAAACTCTCATCTCTTTTTGTTCTCTAGAAACGTGTAATAGACCATCGAATATGGAATACTCTGTACAGTAACACCGATTTGATTGAAATTTGCTACAGTTATCTGAACTGATAAGACACTTATCTAACCCGAATTAAATCAGAGGGCACCAGATTGAACAACTGAAAAAAATTCATCCCCTGTGTTTTCTTCATATCAAGCTTCGTTTTCGATAAAAAAATCACTTCTTAATCCAAACCATGGACAATATAAAATATAAACCAGAAGTAAATAATAAACAATTTCGAACTTGAAGTAAATGAGCAAAATATCCACCTTGTGATAAAATTCACGCCTGCAATCGATTCGCTATTGATTGTCCGACACGTTGAAAAATACCTGGAGTATTCCTTATGACATTTCAATTGTCAATTATTCGATTCCTCAAGTCATTCACATCTAGTACAGGAGTTTCACAAACAAGAGTCTTCGGATAAACCTATAAATAGAAATAGAGAGGATCATATCAGCACAATTTTGTGGTCCTGAACGTCCAATCCTGCGATAAGGGTAGGTGATGTCGAGATGCTGACGAGCAAGAACAATAAAATGAGCTGGAGCCCCGTCGTGCATTAACCACATGTTGCCTCTTACAAGTACCGGCACCCCTAATAAAATAAGTAAATGATCTCGCAAAAAGGCCTTGTAGGATTTATCAATTGATCTTACTGGTGAAAAATTATCCAATCAGATAGTTACCGTTCATTCCCACCCGAATGTTTAGAGAAAATTGTTGCTGAAAATGACTTTCTCTAATAACATGGGGATTTTCATCGTTCAAAAAATGGTCATTGTGAAAGTTCCTAATAAAATCTTTTGAAAAATTTACTACATCCCTAAATAACATATTTAGTAACAATTATTATACTGTGCTATCGTATGAATCAACCACCTGCAAAACAATAATCTGGTGTAAAAATCCCGAGGCAGTAGAACTTGGAGGTTTCTTTTTAGAACTGTCCATAAGTTTTTTGGGCTGACTTCCAGCTGTAATGTAATCTTCCTGGTACTATTGAAAGGATATTCTTCTATCGCATCAAGCATAGCTTCTTCTAGTTCAGGCGTTGTTACTGTTTCTGGTATACCACCACCTGCATTTTAAATAAAACTTCCAATTTCATATAATCTTGCACATAGAGTTCTAAATATTTCAGCACATGGAATTACTCTGTCCTCTTGAATTTTTCGTAAATTTTTTTTTATTTCAATGCCCTCTATCTCAGAAATGAAGCAACTCGGGACATATCATAGACATTTTTTTCTTAAATCGACCTAACAAATCACCCTCTGTACTGTAGTCTGGTTAGAAAACACTTCGTATAAATATTTTTCCGAGTATATCTCCTTGTTGTGAACCTGAATATGAAAGACAGATACGGGACTTGTTCATCTTTTACAGATAATTCCATGGAAAATTTCTGCTAAATCAGGAAAAGAATCGTATTTTGTGTAAAAATTTTTATTTGTAAATTGCAAAGCGCTTTCGGCTGTTATACCATCATCAGTGCGATACCTGCAAGTAAGTAATATTCAATGATATTTATTTCAATTTTAGATTGAACTTTAAATTCTTTCAATATTGTAGAATTACTTACTCGTCAAGTATATACAAGAAGATCCTCCTGTACAACAACTTTAGTAAAAACCACTTTGCGTACACATGAACATTAACTTCGCAATGAGTAAACATTTGCACAAAATGTGTATATTTTTGTTCGAATATTTTTCAAAGTATTTTTAAAGAAAACCATCTCCAACGTGCCGAGTACGAGAAGGAAAAGGAAGTGAAAATTTGACATTGACACAAAGTCTTCAACTATTACAGAACATATTTGGTTTGACAAATGATATAAATGGTGACCACAGTACGTAAAGTTTTCCAAAGTGAGCAAAGAAACATTCAATTGGGATTTTGAAAAATGTTGATTTTTAAAATGATTCATTTAATCGTCTCTGTGAAGAAATATATGATCTATTTAATTGTACTTGCGTTTTCAGGCAAAGGGGGTTGTTGTGTAATTCTTCGTCTATTTGTAAATCTAGAAAATCCAACCTATTAAAATTTTTTGAATTGGCTTCTTTAAGAATTTGTGAAATACGATTGGGGCTGAAATTGTTTATTAAATTTGATATGTAGACCAAAAGCTGATTTGTTTGGCTTTTTCAGGTGTTCATTTATTCGAACTTTCAAAGGTCTGCAAGTCCTTCCAATATATAAGGCCTCACAATTGCACAATGTAGCAATATCATAGACTGCTTAATGTCCCACTTACACATAGAAATTATGATATTGAGGTAAATATCTTCAAACATGTTGCTTACAACAATGGCTATAACCCT